>JACEEZ010004648.1:320000-327500 GCA_016584305.1 Chionoecetes opilio | reverse complement strand
GAGCCACGGAAAACAGACAAGTTTACTTATTTTCTTTTATATATTGTTCCGAGTTGTTCGTCTTGTGCCCGTCAGGTGGCAAGGTTGGTGGAGACGTGAGCTCACAATGTGCAGCGTCCCTGTGCATTCGGTCAGCGGTTCGAGTCCGCCTAGTTCGTGCTGACGTGGCGGCGCTTTGTATAGTCAATAACCTTGTAGTTGGTACTTGCAAAGTGTCTAGATAGGATGAAAATCTTATCTCTGTTCGTATTGTCTGTCTGTATTAGATATTTCTTTTCATCAAAACAGACAAAGGTACCAATTTTCTTTTATATCTTGTCCTTATTATGGTCTTGGATATTTTCATTTCTTCAAACAGACGAGGTTACTCATTTTCTGTTATATTTTCCGAGTTGTGCGTATTGTCTGTCTTGGATATTTCTTTTCACCATTCTTAGTCTTCACAGGTTTAAGGGTTGTCGCGAGAGGGAGGTTTCATGCCGCTCTTATTAGAATGTGAAAGGTGTGTTCTAGCTTTCCCTCCTCCTTCTCTTCCTCTGTCTCTACCTTCTACCCGCCCGAGGCAATTTTAAGACACATACCACACTCTCTCTCTCTCTCTCTCTCTCTCTCTCTCTCTCTCTCTCTCTCTCTCTCTCTCTCTCTCTCTCTCTCTCTCTCTCTCTCTCTCTCTCAAGGTTGTATAAATCATAATTTTTAACACCTGGATGGAAAATAGCTGACCAACAGGTAAATACAATGCTAATACAAACCAAGGACCAATTTAACGTGTAGAAAATAAGAACAATAATATTTTGTTTACAAGTATATAAGTACATGTATAGAGAGAGATAAATGAATAATAATAGTGTATAAAGGTAATTTGGCGCTTTATTGGTGAGAGAGAGAGAGAGAGAGAGAGAGAGAGAGAGAGAGAGAGAGAGAGAGAGAGAGAGAGAGAGAGAGAGAGAGAGAGAGAGAGAGAGAGAGAGAGAGAGAGAGAGAGAGATGGAGAGAAAGAGATAGAGAGAATAACAAGGTCAAACTGCCATGTTCCTGATAATACCAAAAAATACTGCTGTAATGACCTAACATGGCCTCTGTTATTCCCTACTGATACAAAGTTAAGTCACAGAGAGAGAGAGAGAGAGAGAGAGAGAGAGAGAGAGAGAGAGAGAGAGAGAGAGAGAGAGAGAGAGAGAGAGAGAGAGAGAGAGAGAGAGAGAGAGAGAGAGAGAGAGAATTGTTGGTGCGTGCAATGAAAGTTACAGGCCAGCTTTCATTTGTCAACCTAGTACACACACACACACACACACACACCCACACACACACCCACCCACCCACACACACACACACACACACACACACACACTCACAAGGCTTCAGCAATTTTCCTATTGAGAACTAAATAACTTTTTCTTTCTTCATATTCCGATCATATTTCTCATAAAAAACGGACGGTTATCTGCCACGACCTTTATTTTTCTTCAGAACTTTCAACGTAATCTTCCCTGTAGCGATCTTTTCCATAACAACAATTTTATCTGAGAATTTAACTTATTTCCCATTTAACACATTTTTTCCCACGTGCTTCGGTTATTTCCTCTAAAAAAACGACTTATTTCCCATTTAACAAATTTTTTCCCACGTGCTTCGGTTATTTCCCCACAAAAAACTACTTATTTCCCATTTAACACATTTTTCCCCACGTGCTTCGGTTATTTCCTCACAAACAATTAGACTTATTTCCCATTTATCACATTTTTTCCCACGTGCTTCGGTTATTTCTCCACAAAAAATTAGACTTATTTCCCATTTAACACATTTTTTCCCACGTGCTTCGGTTATTTCCCCACAAAAAATTAGACTTATTTCCCATTTAACACATTTTTCCCCACGTGCTTCGGTTATTTCCTCTAAAAAAACGATTTATTTCCCATTTAACACATTTTTTCCCACGTGCTTCGGTTATTTCCTCTAAAAAAACGATTTATTTCCCATTTAACACATTTTTTCCCACGTGCTTCGGTTATTTCCCCACAAAAAACGACTTATTTCCCATTTAACACATTTTTTCCCACGTGCTTCGGTTATTTCCCCACAAAAACTAGACTTATTTCCCATTTAACACATTTTTTCCCACGTGCTTCGGTTATTTCCCCACAAAAAACTAGACTTATTTCCCATTTAACACATTTTTTCCCACGTGCTACGGTTATTTCCCCACAAAAATTAGACTTATTTCCCATTTAACACATTTTTTCCCACGTGCTTCGGTTATTTCCCCACAAAAATTAGACTTATTTCCCATTTAACACATTTTTTTCACACGTGCTTCGGTTATTTCCCCACAAAAAACTACTTATTTCCCATTTAACACATTTTTTCCCACGTACTTCGGTTATTTCCCCACAAAAAACGACTTATTTCCTATTTAACACATTTTTTCCCACGTGCTTCGGTTATTTCCCCACAAAAAAACTACTTATTTCCCATTTAACACATTTTTTCCCACGTGCTTCGGTTATTTCCCCACAAAAAACTACAGATTTATTTCCCAACCAATATCTGATCAGGAATTTACTCATTTTTCATCCTGTACATTATTTCCCGAGCGGTGATTTGTTTCCATATCAAAGATTTATTTCCCACCATGACTTATTTCCCGTGTGGTGACTTGTATTTCAGGTGGTGATTTCAGGTGGTGACATTATTTTCAGGTGGTGATTTCAGGTGGTGACATTATTTTCAGGTGGTGATTTCAGGTGGTGACATTATTTTCAGGTGGTGATTTCAGGTGGTGATATTATTTTCCTACACTATCTTATTTACTTTCGCCCCGACATCGTTACGGTTCGTTGCTTTACCAGGAGGCTCACACACACACACACACACACACACACACACACACACACACACACACACACACACACACACACACACACACACACACACACACACACACACACAGACAAGCGCACGTCATATCAATTTCTGATGTTATACTGAGAGAGAGAGAGAAGAGAGAGAGAGAGAGAGAGAGAGAGAGAGAGAGAGAGAGAAGGAGAAAAGAGAGAGAGAGAGAGAGGGGAGAGGGGAGAGAGAGAGAGAGAGAGAGAGAGAGAGGAAGGAAAAAGAGATTTTTTTTGGGTTTTTTTGGGAAAAGGAAAAGGGGTTAAAGGGGGAAAGGGGGGGAAGAAAAAAAAGAAAGAGAGATTTGAGAGAGGAAAAGGAGAGGGGAAGAGGAGAGAGAAAATGAAGGAAGGGGGGAGAGAGAGAAGGGGAGGAGAAAAGAGGAGAGGAGAGAGAGGGAATTTTTTTTTTTTTTTTTTTGATAAAAAAAAAAAGTGGTTTTGGTTTTGTCAACCCAAGGTTTAAAAAAAAACCCCTTTTTAAAAAAATTTAGAAATTTTTTTTAAATTTTTATTTTTTGCCTTATTTTTTGTTGTTCCCCTGAACCCAAGACCCTTTAAAAATTTTTTTTTCCTACCTTTTCTCCCTTTTCCCCCTTAAAATTTTTTTTATTTTTTTTTTTCCCTTTTTCCGTATTTCCCCAAAACCAAAACTAAAACCGGGGGGGGGGGTAAAAAAAAAAAATTTTAAAAAAGGGCGGGGGGGGGCTTTGAACATTTTTACTAAATTTTTTTTTCCCCTTTAATTTTCCGGGTTTTAACCTTTTTCACCCGATTTTCGGGGGGGGGGGGGGGGCCTATTTAAACCCCTCCTCCTCCTCTTCCTCCTTCTTTCCCTCTCTCCCACCTTTTTTCCCTCCTCCTATTTCAAGGCAAAAAGATTAAACTTAAACCCCAACTTTTTCTCTCCCCCCCCCCCCATTTAAAAGGCCATTAAAATTTGGGGGGGGGAAAATTTTAAAAAATTTAATCCCGAAATCTTTAAATTTCCTAAAAAGGCCCTTCTTTTTAAATTATTTTTTTAAAGGGAAAAGAAGGAGGAAAGAGTTAGGAGGGGAGAAAGGAAAAAGAAAAAGGGGAGAGGAAAAGAAAGAGTAAAAAAGGAAAGGGGAAAAAGGGGAAGAAGAAAAAGATAAAAAAAAAGAAAAAGAAAGGTTTTTTAACACCCCGGACGGGGAGAAAGAGAGAGAGAGAGGAAGGGGAGAAGGGGAGAGAGAGAGAGAGGAGAGAGAGAGAGAGAGAGAGAGAGAAAAAAAGAATGCCCAGCGAGCCCGGCCGAGAGGGGGAGAGAAAAAGGGGAGAGAGAAAAGAGGGGAAGGGGAGAAGGGGAAGAGAGAGAGAGGAGAGAGAGAGAGAGAGAGAGGGGAGTCTTTTTAGCTGGTTGGGGGGAGTTCGGGGTTTGATTCGGGGCCCTATTTTTTTCGCCCGTGAAAACCCTTTTTGGCCGTGAGAAAAATTTAAAAGGCCCTTTAGAAAGTTTTTTGGGCCCTAAGTCTTTAGGGCCTTTAAAACGTTTAGCCCTAAAATGTTTAGGCCCGGGGAAGGGGGACCGGGGGCCGGGGATGTGACTATTGTAGCCCATGTCGCCCGCGACCACCCAAAATAATCGTATTTTCAGAAAATACGACCCATAAGTACAACCCCTTAGGGAAAATAATGTATTCCTAAAAGACTTTATATTTTTTATTAATTCAAAGGGTTTACACCCCATAACATAATTTTGTCACATTAACTACTATGCGTCCCCAAATCAAAAAATAATATATATTATTTTAAAAATATATATATATATTATCGTTACATCAAATTTAAATATCTTCACATCACACTACTAAGGGGCAAAAACACAACAAATGTCACACCCCACTGGTTGCTAAAAACACACCCCATCACCCTGGTTTTGCCCCACTCAGGGCACACCCTTTAAGGGCCCCTAGCCACCACACAGCCTTCCTAAACACACAATTCATTCATGAAGGGGCCCCCTTTTACGAAATAATTTGTGGCAATAGCTGCTTTAAGGGCTCCGCTAGTCCGCTCCAAGAACCCCACAAAGTAAAACCCCCAAATGTCAAAGCAAAAGGGCAATTAAATTTTAAAAACGTAATTGTCGTACGTTTTTAAATAAAAAAAAAAATTATTTTAAAAAAAAAGGTTTGGGTGCAAGGTAACGTCTGAAATTGTTTTCCCTACCATCACTTCTTCCCCGATGGTCCAAATTTCCGAAACCTTAATACTTTTGTTTTTTAGCTCGTCTCTTCACCTCAGCACCCCGGGCTTGAGCAGCTGGTCTTGCCTGGCTGGGGGGAGGAGGTTTGCGAGTGTAAAAGAAGCGTAAAAGTGTCACTTCTTTTAAAATTTTCGCTTGGGAAAAACTTTTCCATTTTCTCTTTCGCTTATTAAAGATTATCACCCTTTAAAAGAAACTGGGCCTTTAGCTGTTTTTAGTGGGGTTGGGAAAAATCGTTTTAAAATTCTCTTTTACGCCATTCTCTCTACGTCATTCTCCCCCCGCGTGCGTTACGGGCGGTTTACGATAGTGAAAATATATATAATTTTATATAATAATATATTAAAATAAAATTTTTATATATATATATATTTTTATTATAATTTTTTATATATTTTATAATTTTTTTATATATAATTTTTATATAAAATAATATATCAGAAAAAATGGACTATTTCATATGGGTGAAAAATATTGAAATAACAGTTTGGTTATTTAGGCCGTTACAATTTTAGGCCGTATGTTGTTTTGGCCGTGAGAGATTCGGCCCTTTTTTCAGTTTTGGGGGTCACCCGGGGGCCCAAATTACATACGGCCCCAAAAAGACCTGGAAACCCCGGTTTGGGGGTCATGGAAACATCAAATTTCTAAATACCTGTATTTTGGGTGTCGCTTTTCCCACCCGCAAACCGGGGCCCCCCGCGGGGGTTCCCCAGACAGTCAGCCAGCACCGTAACAGCAACAAAGGCATCACCGCAGGACTCAAAGGCACCAAAACCCCCGGGGGTTCTCAAGGGCATATTGTTCCGGGGGAACTCATATCATTTAAATTCCCTAAAAAAAGATATTTCAAATTTTAGACCCCAAAAGGGCGCATACTCCCCTTTTCTGGGAAAAGGCTGGTGTGCGTGTTTTGTGTGGGTGGTGTGGTTTTTTAAAATTTTTTTTTTTTTTTTTGCGGAAAGTAATTGTTGTTTTTCCAAGGAACAGACTTATGAAAGTGTGTGTGTGTGTGTGTGTGTGTGTGTGTGAACAGAAACTACCACGTGTAGGTCTCACGGCCTCTTGTAACTTCCTTATTTTCTAATGTTCTAATGTTCTAACAGTATGTCGCATTTACTCATGAACACGTCAGGTTAAGTTACGTTAGGTTACAGTAGATTACGTTTCCAGGACTAATATCAATATTTTTGTGTGATAATCACAATGAGGGTATTTTCGAGAAAATCCTATGGTTAGTTTCGGAGCTACAGCCAAACGTCTTCACTCGGAAACCACATACTCACTTAGAGTTGAGGAATATGCGAAAGGGATATTTGTGTGTGTGTGTGTGTGTGTGTCTGTGTCTGTGTCTGTGTCTGTGTGTCTGTGTGTCTGTGTGTGTGTGTGTGTGTGTGTGTGTGTGTGTGGTGTGTGTGTGTGTGTGTGTGTGAAGAGAGAGAAAAAAACCCCAGATACACATAGACAATCACAGACAGATATACCCAAAAAAAACGTTGGTATCTTATGAAAACTTCTCTCTCTCTCCCTCTCTCTTTCACACACACACACACACACACACACACACACACACACACACACACACACACACACACAAAACAATCACAACAACAAAACCCTATTCAATCCTTACAAATAAAAATCTCCATTACAAAACTACAACCACCACCCAACCGAAACATGTCCCGCTATCTCTTGGCTCAGACCTCAACAACAACGATTAAATAAGCCGTGGCAGTCCAACAGTAAAGTAGAAGGAGGGGAAGACAGAGAAAGGGGAAGAGAGAGAGAGAGAGAGAGAGAGGAAAAATGAGAGAGAGAAGAGAGAGAGGAGGAGAGAGAGAGAGAGAGAGAGAAGCACGAGTCTGAGACAAGGCGTCGAGGGAGGGAAGACGGGAGGAGGAAGCTAGGAAGAGGAAGAACCAGGAGGATTACAAAGGATTACAAAGGAAACACAAACAGCAACAGACCGATAGGTCCTTACAAGGGTGTTTTGCTTTAACTGCACTAAAACTAACTAGATGATAAGAGAGAAAGGATAGGAAAGTAGAAGGCTCCTCCCACCCACCCATCCCTCCAGCCGAAGCTGGCCGGAAATGAAGTGATACCATGCAGTATAGAAAACTGCATGGAATTTGGGGAGGAAAGTTGAAAGCTGTAATCTATGGCTAACTACTACTAGTTTGTGGGGGTAGGTTTAGTGCTTGTAGATTGGTCATGTTTTTTTGCGTGTTTTGTAATGGTGTGAACACAGTGTGGAGGTTCAGGTTGGTGCGGCAGCCTTGCCTGGCGCTTTCTTGGGAGGAGCAGTCAATCAGGCCCCAGCTCCGTTCAATCCACTGCGGATGTGTACTTTCCCTGGGAGGACGCCGTACCTTC
>JACEEZ010004648.1:307500-312500 GCA_016584305.1 Chionoecetes opilio | reverse complement strand
GGTAAATACAACTAGGTAAATAAATACACACAGAAGCAACATCAAACACAACACAATTACCACTAAAACAATACCATACACAACACACACACACACACACACACACACCAGAGCTAAGCACCGCAAACGAAAATCCACTTCCGTAAACGCAAATCCGCAAACCCCAATCCTTACGTTCCGCAACCGCAAGTCCGCAAATTTCTTGAAGTTCACACTTCCGCAACCGCAAACTACCTAATATATTTATTCTCGTTACTCCCCAAAAGCAGACACTGGAATTTGGAAAGACTTATGGTCAGTTTAGTTACCGACGTGCCTTGCTACTCCTCTCTTGCAGAATTTCGGCTCATAAGAAAGTAGAATACTGTTCTATATAGTTTGCCGGTACAATACTCACCAAATTCTCTCTCTCTCTCTCTCTCTCTCTCTCTCTCTCTCTCTCTCTCTCTCTCTCTCTCTCTCTCTCTCTCTCTCTCTCTCTCTCTCTCTTTTATCACCCCGCTAAATATTGCTCTTTTTGATGGATATTTATCATAACTTAATGATAGTAATAATAATAATATAATATAATAATAATAATAATAATAATAATAATAATAATAATAATAATAATAACGATAATAACAATAATAAAAAAATAAAAAATAATAATGATTTAATTTAAACAAGATTTTATTAATACTTTTACTGCTTTGATTTGAGAATAACAATGTTGTGACTTTCTTCATGAATTGTACAATGTTGAATGATGGTGATTTTGCCAACAACTTAATATATCTGGGTAAAAAATTCCAAATAGAAGGGACTTTATATAAAAAGAACTTTTCAATACAATAGTATAGTGAGCCTGAGGAAGATTTAGATTAATATTGGAAACTGTGGTTTCACAGCCACGAGTCATTAACTGCACGGTGTTGTCAGTGCAGTTATTTTTGATTGGTTTATATGCTGATAAATAAATAAAGTTTAATAGAATAAGATATAGAGTTTATATGTATTCTGATCATTCAATTTGTAGAAAGCATTGAACAGAGTAACAAGTCACACGGAGACACACTAGAATGATGGGTGGAGGGAATCTCCCCCCTGTGAGGGCCGCGAGCTCCTCACTCCTCGAGCAGGGACCAGTCACCGCGACAAGCCTGCCTGGCTCGCTCTTTGGCCGCGGCGTTGCGGCAGTGTGCCGAGCCCAAGGCACAGCACAGCAACAACCCGACCTGGAGGAGGCGCCACGGCTGGCCCATCACCGCCTCCACCAGGAACAGCACCAGCACCACCGCGGCGCCAGTGGTCAGGAGCTGCGTCAGCGTCCTGTAAAGCGCCACGTTGGCGGCACCCACGCACCGGTTCAGCAGCACAGAGTGGTGCTGTCTGCCCTCCACACACTCGCCGCACACCTCGCAGTGCCACTCGTCCACCGGCACCTCCTCCTCGCAGGCCGCACAGTACTTATCCCGCTGCCTGTGCCGCCGCCTGGAGGGCCGCGCCACAAGGGTAGCGTACCAATAGCCTGTCGTGACCAGCACGAAGGCCACGCACGCCGCCTGCACCACGCTCGTCACCTCATCGGGGCGCGAGGACAGGCCAGCCAGGAAGGGCACGGTGTCTTCCAGCAGTGGCACCACCGCGCCGTACACGCACACAGTCGGTGCCGCCACGGCCACTGCCAGGTTGGCGAACCACAGCAGGGCGGGCAGCGAGGGCATGTGGCCGTCCTGACGTCCAGGAGGCAAGGGTGTCTCGGGCACCATGGAGAAGATCGGCAACTGCAGCTGCTGGTTGAGACTGTCGCTTGTCTAAGCCAGCGGTGACGAGAGGCCGTTGCCGTCGTCGTCACTTGTGTCGTCAAGAGGAATGTCACAGAATCCGTCATCCTGGACATTCCCCTCGTCGCTGCTTCCTTCTTCATAATACACCGACGGGGGTGGAAGTACATCCCCTTTGTTGCCGTCCCTCTGTGGGGGAGAGGGGTCAACACTGCCAGACTGTTGCCTGGAGGGCTGACTCACGCGTTCCTCCCCTGCGGATGCAGTGCTAACCACTGTGGGTGGTCCTTGTCTCACCAAGGACAGCGATAAGCCATCCATGAGAACCATCTCCGATGAAATGGTCTCAAACACAAAATCGCCATCTTCAACGTTGTCGAAGATGTTTGCGAAGGTGCCCTTGGCAATGGTCTTCTGGCCGCTCTTCACCTTCACCTTCAGGCGACGTCCCACGCCGTCCATGGCGGCGAGTTTCCCGAAGTCGGCGCGGAGCTTGGCCTCCGGGTTTTGCCACTTCTCGCCGGGAAGCATCTGCCATGTGTCGGGCGGCACGGTGATGCACGCCACCGGCACGAAGGTCCTCCTGCAACAGCCGAAGCAGCCGCCTGCTGCCTCGGCGTGAAGGTGGACGCTCGTCGGCCACCTGAGGAGGGAGCAAGTCTGCACCCTGCAGGAATATTTCCTTGAGGGCTGCATGGTCACTCGATTCATGCTGAGTAGAGGCACGGTGTTTGACGTACTGGCGCGGTATTAAAAAAAATTCTTTTCTCAACATGACCAAATATAGGATGTCCGTACTAACTCCAACCTGTGATTGGAACCGCGGCACCCGACAGCAGGAGGCATGGCAGCCTGGAGCCTGTGTGTGTGTCTGCCTGTCACCAGGTTAGAGTTGACCCCTCCCTCCCTCCCCCCCACCGCCACTATGGACCAATAGGAGAGCTTAGCTGTAAGACACGGACCAATCAGATGACACCCGCGGGTATCATCACTATACAGGACACACGCGGCCACCAGACAGAAAATCTAATAGATCTAAGATTCCAAGAATGACGTCATCTTTTCAATGTGCCTGAGCGACGCCCCGCCTCACTCTCCTCCTTGACTCGAGACACAACCCCAGGCATATTACAGGCGCCTTCTGCCAAGGCCTCCTAGAAAACACACACACACACACACACACACACACTAAAAGTCAAGTAGGTAGTTGCTTGTTTGTCTCACTGGGTATAAGAAATATTTACTGTTCTTCATTTATCTTCGTTATTACTCGTCGTCGCCCGGGGCATCGAGCAATAAGGCCGCATCACCATTTGGTCAAAGTTTGCAAGGCATATTTTTTGCTTCAGTGCACGAACCGGTATTTCTTGTTTCTCGGTAAATTTTGAACATTTTTATTTGCCAATTTTTTGTTACCGTGAATTAGATTTGAAATGTTGTGTTCTTTGATTTTAATATCCTGATAAAATACATACACATTAATGGTGTTCTTGAATAAGTTTCGACTGTTATTTTACTTTAATTTTCGTATTTATTTTCCTATGTGTATAATTCCATTTGCTTGGTTTGAAAATATGAGGCTTTCACAACAACGCACTAGCAGTCCAAGAAGTCCAAGTGTTTATCAGGAGTTTGCCAAGGTCGATAGAGGTGAAGGCGGGTGTGTTGAGGATGTAATCTTAGACATTAAAGTTTTGCTCGTCTTATAGCAAGTAAGTAAGTAAGTAGACGGTGCGCGTAGCCGCGCAGGAATCGTGTTCAAAATTGAGAGTTTGCGGACATATTTGCGTTTGCGGAAGTGCTTCTGCAAACGCAAATCCGCAAACATTTACACTTCCGCACATCCGCAAACGAATTCGGACTTCCGCAATTTGCGTAAGTTGCGGTTTGCGGAAGTGTTTGCGGAAGTGCCCACCTCTGACACACACACACACAGAGGCAACATCACACCCAACACAATGACCACTAAAATAACACCACACACACTACAACACTACAATTACCGCTTATGTATCTCTTAACGCAACACTCACCATAACATTCAGCGTATTCAAAGCACCACAGAATGATAGCGAGCACCACAGCCTCCATTACACCACACACTACCACATTAGCAGAACAATAACTTAATCATAGCACTGTCGCGACATAAGCAAGTCCTCACCGACATCACACCAATTAGCAAAAACATCACAACACTAACAGCAACACCACATCACCACACACACACACACACACAATAAAAATTAAAAATGGTCTTTTCCTTACATCAAAAGACTTGTGTCAAACATTTAACTTCTCCGGGATGGTTCTTAGCCGTAAACTTTGAAAGATTACAGAGAGAGAGAGAGAGAGAGAGAGAGAGAGAGAGAGAGAGAGAGAGAGAGAGAGAGAGAGAGAGAGAGGAAGAATATTGTCAATGTCCTCTCACTCTCTCTCTCTCTCTCTCTCTCTCTCTCCTCTCTCTCTCTCTCTCTCTCTCTCTCTCAAAGGACACACGCACAACCAGATAAAAAGGTAATTTCTGAACATCAAAAGGCCATATAACTCGTAGGACAAATATTTAACTTTTTGGGGATGATTCCAAACCGTAAACTTTGACAGATTACAAACAGAGAGGAAAAAAAATGTCAGCGTCCTCTCTCTCTCTCTCAAAGGATCCACAAACACACACAAAGAAAAAGAGATATACGCGATGCTTTCCCTTCCCTTCTCTCTCCTTCTCTCTCCCTTCCTCCCTCACTATAACATGCCGACAAGCTGCTGTAGTTTTTTTTGTAGTTCCATCCACTACCTTGATAACCAGATATGAGCTATAAGCCAATCACGTATATGTAATTACACGTTTTCCATTACTACTTACATCTGCGGTGGTGTTGCGTATTATAACTCGTTTATAGGTGAACTTACGAGTGTATCTCAATCTGTTAATTAAGGAGGAGTAATTGGAATATGTAGTTTAATAGCATTGTTACCAGATCAAAGGAGAGAAGGTAAAGTGAGTACCTACATATTGCTTTTACCATTTTGTGTTGTTTTAGTGTGTGTGTGTGTGTGTGTGTGTGTGTGTGTGTGTGTGTGTGTGTGTGTGTGTGTGTGTGTGTGTGTGTGTGTATTCATCTAGTTGTATTTTACAGGGCCTGAGCAACGCTCGTATGGCCTCGTCTCCATATCAACATTTTTATCATTCATCCTTAGTGCTTAGTGTTGGCCGAAGCCACCACCCCGGGAGAC
>JACEEZ010004648.1:287500-297500 GCA_016584305.1 Chionoecetes opilio | reverse complement strand
TAAATCATATCTATTTCTGTTATATTATCCCCTTCCATTCCTCTTTCATTATCATTATCCTGTTTTTGTCCATCTGTCTTCTATATTTTTCTTATTCTTCGTTAGTTTCTTGGTTTAACTCGTATCTATTTCTGTTATATTATCCCTTCCATTCCTCTTTCATTATCATTATCCTGTTTTTGTCCATCTGTCTTCTATATTTTTCTTATTCTTCATTAGTTTCTTGGTTTAACTCGTATCTATTTCTGTTATATTATCCCCTTCCATTCCTCTTTTATTATCATTATCCTGTTTTTGTCCATCTGTCTTCTATATTTTTCTTATTCTTCGTTAGTTTATTGTTTGATTCTATTTCTGTTTTATTATCTTCTTCTATTCCCCTTCCATTCCCCTTCACCTGTTCCTGTCATCTGTCTTTCCCCTATTGTTATTTATTCTTATTCGTTGTTGATGTTTAGGTTAGATCTATTTATCTATGTGTTTCTCATGTTTTGGTTGACTATATCTTTCTTGTCCCTTCCATTCCTTCTTCGTTCTTCTTTTCTATCACTTTTGCCGTCCACAATACATCTATTTCAACTATTTTCTAATGTCTTTCTATGTCGGTGGCGAGAGGAATGACATCACCCACCACCTTATCAACACTCTTCTTCCTGTTCCTCCTCCTGTTCCTCTTCCTCTTCCTCCTCTCCTCCTCCTCCTCCTCCTCCTCCTCCTCCTCCATCATTTAATTTTAGACTGTCATACTTGCTGACTCTTTCGTTTATGATTTACGAGTATATTCTTATTATGCTTCTGCTGTCATTCAGTGTACTACTACTACTACTACTACTACTACTACTACTACTACTACTACTACTACTACTACTACTATTACTACTACTACTACTACCACTACTATCATCACTACTTTACCACTACCAATATTCCTCCTACTTTAACTCTTAACTACGAGCACTATAACTACTACAGTAATACAACTCCCACTACAGTCACCGTCACTACTACTACTACTACTGCCACCACTGATTTTACTTCTTCCGATAATGCAAATCATCCTCTCCACAACTCTTAATCGTCCTCACGCGAACACAAGAATGAAGACAAATGATAGTGATGGATTGGAGAAAACTGGAAAAGGAAACGAAATGAAACCTTCTTCCTGCTCCCTCAAGTGACACTATTGAAGCAGCAATAAGCTCTATTATCTTCACCCCTTCACGCCCAGATCTTTCCTTTGCTATATCAAATCAACTGTTGTTAGCCATAAAATTACGAAAAGTGACTGAATATACCAAATTAACTAGTGGACAAGGATACTAAACAGGTCATATCTCTAAAATTTTGCTTAAATTCGCTAAAAATTGTTTAATGGTAGCCAAATTACAATGGAAATTACGTTCTGGGCCTCAAGGGGTTAACAAGCTAATTAACATGTTGAAGTTGTTAGGCAAGGTGAAAAAAAGTGAAGATACGATAAAGACGATGATATTACCTAAAGGATATTTTCTAATAACAATGGTAATGAAAATAAGTTATAAGAACATTAGAACATAAGAAAATAAGGACGCTACAAGAAGCCGTGAGATCTACACGATGACGATGGTATATGAATAACATGGTAATTTTCCTACATTAACCTCTTAGCCAATTAAGAGGAGGAGGAGGAGAGCTCGATAAAAAGAAGCAAACGAAGTAATGCAATAATTAGGTGGTAGAAGGAGATAATGAATATGCATAAGGGAATGGGGAGATAATGAGGATGCTAATTATTTATAAGAGAGAGAGAGAGAGAGAGAGAGAGAGAGAGAGAGAGAGAGAGAGAGAGAGAGAGAGAGAGAGAGTTTCTAAGATAAGGGAAAGAAAGAAAAAAAGAAAAATTTGCATTAAAACAAAAGAACATTGTAACGTCAAGACAACTCTCTCTCTCTCTCTCTCTCTCTCTCTCTCTCTCTCTCTCTCTCTCTTTTTCTACGTATATATTTCTTTTGAGTAAATGTCTTTCCAAGTAGATATGTCGATGCATAATATTTTCATTACTATATAATTATATTCTAACACGTGATTATGAAAAAGAAAAAAAAAATCCTGTCAATACGTAAAATAAGAATGGCTAAAACAACAAAACAAGATAACATAGCAAGGCACGAATACTTAAAAGAGCAAGGAGGAAATGAATAAAGACGGAATAAATAAGGTAAACAAAAGAACACAAAAACAATGCGAGGGAAAAACAGAATCAAATAAACGATAAACAAAAGAGAACAAAGAAAACACATACATGGGATGCCGCGAAAATGCAAATTCAGGTAACAAAAAAGAAGTGGAAGAGAGATAAAAGAGTGAAACCAGGCTAATGGAGGGGATGAAAGAAGAATGAAGGAGGAAGAAAGAAGGAGGAAGGAAGGAGAGGAGGGAGGGGAAGGAGGAAGGGAGGAAAATAAGAAGGGAAGGAAGGGAGAAAAGAGAGGAATGAGGGTAATGGAGGAGATGAAGAAGAATGAGGAGGAAGAAAGAAGGAGGAAGGAAGAGGAGGGTGGGGAGGAAGGCAGGAATGGAGGAAGACAGAGGGAGGAAGGAAGGAGGAGGAAGGAAGAGGAGGGTGGGGAGGAAGGCAGGAAGGGAGGAAGACAGAGGGAGGAAGGAAGGAAGAGGAAGGAAGAGGAGGGTGGGGAGGAAGGCAGGAAGGGAGGAAGACAGAGGGAGGAAGGAAGGAAGAGGAAGGAAGAGGAGGGTGGGGAGGAAGGAAGGAAGGGAGGAAGAAAGAGGGAGGAAGTAAGGAGGAAGGAGAGAAGAAGGAAGGAAGGAAGGAAGGAAGGAAGGAAGGAAGGAAGGAGGTCACAACAACAAGATCACAACAAGTATCTTTCTGGGTCTTGCGTCTCCTGAGGTTCGCATCAAATGGCAAGCCGACGGAGGAGAAGAGGAGAGAAGGCTTCTCCTCCTCCTCCTCTTCCTCTTAATTTTCTCTTACTCCTTCTTCACAATCTCCACGTGTCACTTTTCCTCCTTCTCCTCCTCTTTCTCCTACTATTATTACTGTTATTTCCATTTCTTCCTCCTTCATTTGCTCCTCCTCTTCCTCCACAATATCAACGAACCACTTTTCCTCCTCCTCCTCATTTGTCTCCTACTTCTATTACTGTATTGGTATGTTCCTCTATCAATTCCAGACCGTCAGGGTGGCAAGGTTGGTAGAGACGTGAGTTCGCAATGTGCAGCGTCCCTGTGCATTCGGTCAGCGGTTCGAGTCCGCCTAGTTCGTGCTGACGTGGCGGCGCTTTGTATAGTCAATAACCTTGTAGTTGGTACTTGCAAAGTGTCTAGATAGGATGAAAATCTTATCTTATCTATCTAGTCCTACCCCTGTCTCCTTTTTTGCTTCTCCTCCTACTCCACAATATTTACATATCCTTCCTTCCTTCCTTCCTTCCTTTTCCTCCTCCTCCTCCTCTTCCTCCTACTTATATTACTGTTATTTGCATTTTTCTGTATCTATTCTTTATCCTGTCTCCTTCTTCTGCTCCTCCTCCTCCTCCACTATCTCCACATACCTATTTTCCTCCTCCTCCTCCTCCTCCCTATCTCAATACTATTTCTCCTCTTCTCTACTATATTACTGTTATTTGTATTTTCCTCATCTATCTCTTAGTTCCTTTTTTTGCTCTCCTTTATCTCATCTTTATTCCTACACATTACTGTATTTGCATTTCCTGTATATTCCTCTCCTGCTCATTTTTGCTTCTCCTTCCTTTTCTCTCCTGTCTTTCTTCCTCCTCCTCTTCTTCCTCCTACATCTCTTGCTTTAAAGTCGACCAACTAGTCTGATGCATTTATATTTTCCCTTTGTATTCTTTCTCCGTTTCTTTCTCCTCCTCCTCGTTCGACATCACAAACAACGCAAGAAAGAGAGAAAATAAGGTATCATTATTTAAAACAACAACAAAAACTACAACCACACACACAGTTCCTTCCTACATATCTGTGTGTGTGTGTGTGTGTCCTTCCCGAGCTGTATCCATCACTCTCCATCACGTTATCTTCCCTAATCCATCTTCTTCATCTTCTCCTCCTCCTCCTCCTCCTCCTCCTCCTCCTCCTCCTCTCTGTCTTCCTCTTCTCCTTTATCAATATTGTTTTCTTCTTCTTTCTGTTTCTAATTAATTAATTTCCCTGTTTTTCCCTCTAATTAGAATACTTCACTCGTCTCTCTCTCTCTCTCTCTCTCTCTCTCTCTCTCTCTCTCTCTCTCTCTCTCTTTCTAACGGGAACAAATGCCGGAAAAAAAGTTATGGAATGTTTACTCTCATACACACACACACACACACACAACACACATACACACACACACAAACACACACACACACACAGAGAGCGAAGCATAACAGCCAGTGACACAGAGAGCCTCAGATTGAAAGGGAAAAAAATAATTAGAAGTCACTGCTCTCTCTCTCTCTCTCTCTCTCTTCTTACTAACACCATCCCTCATCTTCCATCTCTTTAATCCTCCTCCTCCTCCTCCTCTTCCAACTTTCTCCCCACGTTAAGGCGTAGGATAAATATGCTTTTTCCAATCAGCCTCATTTACAAACACACGTGAATCTGATACCAGTGGATTATTAGTGTCACATAGAGGAGCGTCTGTGTATGTGTGTGTGTGTGTGTGTGTGTGTGTGTGTGTGTGTGTGTGTGTGTGTGTTTGTTGTTTAAAGAGACCAGATTCAGTTCATCAAATCGTCCCCCCTCCCCCCCCTAATCCACGTTTGTACCCAGCGCAGTCGAGTTGGCGTCGAATAACCTTTTTGCAACGTGATGACTTCAACTGTGTTTCATTACGAAGGAAAAAACCACAATTAAAATAAAAACATGAAGTAAATAATAAAGAGCTTATGCGTAGGTCATTTTTTTTTTCTCTCTCTCTCTCTCTCTCTCTCTCTCTCTCTCTCTCATTATTATACACATCTCACAGGTTTTTAGTATCAAGGATGTGAACTAATAAGAATATCAGGAAATGTGAGGAAAAGAAGGAAAAATGGAAGCTGGGATTAAGAAGAAGAGACACAATAGAAAACAAAAAGAAAGAAAATAAACAATATACAAGTAACATAATGAAGTGCTAAGTGTATCAGTAATAAGTAAAGTAAAGATAGTATAAGTATCATAATATAAAAGTATAAGTAGAAAAGGAAAATTGAATATGGTAATGAGAGGAAGAGGGGAACAAAAACAACCACGATGATAAAAAATGTTAAAAAAAATATTATTAAAAAAACAATTATTTTTAACCCCTTCACGCCCAGATCTTTCCTTTGCTATAAAAAATTGTGTGTTGTGGAGCCATAAAATTACAAAAAGTAACTGAATATACCAAATTAGTTAGTGGACAAGGATACTAAACAGGTCATAGCTATACAACATTGTTTATATTCACTAAAAATCGTCTAATGGTACCCAAATTACGATGGAAATTACGTTCTGGGCCTCAAGGGGTTACAGCTTTACAACAGCCCGTGATTAAAGTGTCCTATAATATAAAAATAAAAGAAGAAAATTTAATATGGTAACGCGAGGAGGAGGGTAATACAAACAGCCACGTAATGTAAAAAAAATAAAAAGTCAAAATAAAAAAATATAAGAAAAAACACGATGAATATTTATTAATGTTTAACAACCCGTGATTGAAGTAAGTGTTTTAATGTGAGTACTATAATAATCATCATCATCATCAGGGCGCCATGCACAGCCCAGAGACTAATATATTTATGTACGGGATTAGAACAGCGAGGGTGTAAATACGAATGTGGAACGAAAAATTGTACCTTATTTGAATACAGAAGTGGAATATTTTACGTTAATGGATCCGTACACACGTCGATACACACACACACACATGCGCACACACACACACACACACTCACACACACACACACATGCACTTGAAATTGCTTCCAAAAAACTGGTATATAGCCTACTGCAATATCCAAATTTGAAACGGTAATGCTCTGTCTGTCTGTCTGTCTGTCTGTCTGTCTGTCTGTCTGTCTTCTCTCTCTCTCTCTCTCTCTCTCTCTCTCTCTCTCTCTCTCTCTCTCATTGATACCTTTATGAACGACCTAAATTGAACAAGAAAAACAAACATGTCCCATAAAAATAACCTATCATGTCTAGGGTCTGAAGCTGAGACAAAAATAATATAATAAAAACAACAATACTAATACTAATTGTGATATGAATAATGACAATAATGTAATAACAAAATGAAATATAAATAATGAAACTACGAACAATTACAGAAACAAGTCAAACAATAACATAAACAATAACAATTAGAACACAAGTTACAAACAGTCAAACAAAGATTTCAGAGAGAGAGAGAGAGAGAGAGAGAGAGAGAGAGGAGAGAGAGAGAGAGAGAAGGAGGAGAGAGAGAGAGAGAGAGAAGAAGAGAGAGACGAGAGAGAGAGAGAGAGAGAGGAGAAGAGAGAGAGAGAGAGAGAGAGAGAAGAGAGAGAGAGAGAGAGAGCAACTCATTAACGAAGCCGACCACGATTATGGAGATAAGGACTATTTCTAAAAGTTAGTATGACCAAACACACACACACACACACACACACACACACAAATTCATAGTGTCTATAAATCCTAATAAAGTGTAGGACGAATTTCCACGCACAAACAATGCTACGAGCAGAGAAGATGTAAGTGTAGTGTGCTGTAAGTCTATAGTGTAGGGAGTTTTGTGTGTTGTAATTTGTCGGGCGTGGTGAACGTGGGGTGGTGGTGGTGGTGCGTGTGGTGGTGTGTGTGTGTGTGTGTGTGTGTGTGTGTGTGTGTGTGTGTGCGCGTGTGTCAAAATTAGCACACGTAGGCTCGTGTTTCATTATTATGCAAAAACACTTCCTATTCATCTCTCTCTCTCTGCAATATATCATCACTTTCAACACCTGACCACACACACACACACACACACACACACACACACACACACACACACCTGTTCTCTCTACCCCTTCCCCTACAACCCCTTCCTTCCTACTAAACCTACCATTTCTCCTTTCCTACTCCTCTCGTCTAATCAGTGACAGTATTTTTCCCCTTTACTCTACTCAAAACAAGCAATATATTCTTCCCTCCGTATCTTGTTCCTGATTGGCTGACGGACTCACACTGACTAAGCCTCGTCCAATAGGCTAACAGCTCCTTCTTTACGCCCTCACCTGATTGGACAGATGACTAAATTGGGACACGCTGATTGGCTGGGGACAAGATAAGCCTTATTCTCCCCCTCCTTACCCCTTGCCTCCCCCTCCCTGCCCCCCGTCACCCTTCCTGCCCCCTACCCCTGTTGACCCCCCACACCCCGATCAACATCTCACTCACCATATTTGTCTCTGTGTGTCTTAATACTCTCCCTTGTCCACCTTCTCTCTCTCTCTCTCTCTTACTCCTTCCTACGCAATCTCCAACCCTTTATTCTTCTCTCCCTTCTGGTCTCACTTAGACCTTATATCTTATTCTTACTAACCTATTACTCTTCATATTATTTTCTTTCCTTTTCTCTCCCTTAAACTCGTATTTCATTATTTTTCCTAACTCCTATATTTCTCTCGTCTCTTATTTCATTCCATTTTCTTTCTTTTTATCTCTTCAACATCGTCTTGCTCTTCCATCTTCTCTAAACATTCGCTTTCATGTGTTTTTGGTTCCTTCAGTGTCAGACAAAGAACGTTTTGAGCAATGTAGAGCGTTTCTGTCTGTGTCTATCTATCTATCTATCTATCTATCTATCTATCTGTCTGTCTGTCTGTCTGTCTGTCTGTCTGTCTGTCTGTCTGTCTGTCTGTCTGTCTGTCTGTCTGTCTCTCTCTCTCTCTCTCTCTCTCTCTCTCTCTCACTATTTCACTCCCACACATTATAAAACACAAGAAAACTATTCAAGTCATTTGTGATAGTGAGTAATACACTAACTCCAACATTGAACATTTAGAAAGAGCAATACACTAACTCCAACATTGAACATTTAGAAAGAGCAATACACTAACTCCAACATTGAACATTTAGAAAGAGCAATACACTAACTCCAACATTGAACATTTAGAAAGAGTAATACACTAACTCCAACATTGAACATTTAGAAAGAGCAATACACTAACTCCAACATTGAAACATTTAGAAAGAGCAATACACTAACTCCAACATTGAAAAATTTAGAAAGAGCAATACACTACTCCAACATTGAACATTTAGAAGAGTAATACACTAACTCCAACATTGAAACATTTAGAAAGAGCAATACACTAACTCCAACATTGAACATTTAGAAAGAGTAATACACTAACTCCAACATTGAACATTTAGAAAGAGCAATACACTAACTCCAACATTGAACATTTAGAAAGAGCAATACACTAACTCCAACATTGAACATTTAAAAGAAACAATACACTAACTCCAACATTGAACATTTAGAAAGAGCAATACACTAACTCCAACATTGAACATTTAGAAAGAGCAATACACTAACTCCAACATTGAAATTTAGAAAGAGCAATACACAAACTCCAACATTGAACATTTAGAAAGAGCAATACACTAACTACAACATTGAACATTTAGAAAGAGCAATACACTAACTCCAACATTGAACATTTAGAAAGAGTAATACACTAACTCCAACATTGAACATTTAGAAAGAGTAATACACTAACTCCAACATTGAACATTTAGAAAGAGCAATACACTAACTCCAACATTGAACATTTAGAAAGAGCAATACACTAACTCCAACATTGAACATTTAGAAAGAGCAATAAAACTAACTCCAACATTGAACATTTAGAAAGAGCAATACACTAACTCCAACATTGAACATTTAGAAAGAGCAATACACTAACTCCAACATTGAACATTTAGAAAGAGTAATACACTAACTCCAACATTGAACATTTAGAAAGAGCAATACACTAACTCCAACATTGAACATTTAGAAAGAGTAATACACTAACTCAACATTGAACATTTAAAAAAGAGCAATACACTAACTCCAACATTGAACATTTAGAAAGAGCAATACACTAACTCCAACATTGAACATTTAGAAAGAGCAATACACTAACTCCAACATTGAACATTTAGAAAGAGCAATACACTAACTCCAACATTGAACATTTAGAAAGAGCAATACACTAACTCCAACATTGAACATTTAGAAAGAGCAATACACTAACTCCAACATTGAACATTTAGAAAGAGCAATACACTAACTCCAACATTGAACATTTAGAAAGAGCAATACACTAACTCCAACATTGAACATTTAGAAAGAGTAATACACTAACTCCAACATTGAACATTTAGAAAGAGCAATACACTAACTACAACATTGAACATTTAGAAAGAGCAATACACTAACTCCAACATTGAACATTTAGAAAGAGTAATACACTAACTCCAACATTGAACATTTAGAAAGAGTAATACACTAACTCCAACATTGAACATTTAGAAAGAGCAATACACTAACTCCAACATTGAACATTTAGAAAGAGTAATACACTAACTCCAACATTGAACATTTAGAAAGAGCAATACACTAACTCCAACATTGAACATTTAGAAAGAGCAATACACTAACTCCAACATTGAACATTTAGAAAGAGCAATACACTAACTCCAACATTGAACATTTAGAAAGAGCAATACACTAACTCCAACATTGAACATTTAGAAAGAGCAATACACTAACTCCAACATTGAACATTTAGAAAGAGTAATACACTAACTCCAACATTGAACATTTAGAAAGAGCAATACACTAACTCCAACATTGAACATTTAGAAAGAGTAATACACTAACTACAACATTGAACATTTAGAAAGAGTAATACACTAACTCCAACATTGAACATTTAGAAAGAGCAATACACTAACTACAACATTGAACATTTAGAAAGAGCAAAGGCGATTTCCATGTCCAAAAAAGTAACGTTTCCATAAAAGT
>JACEEZ010004648.1:267500-280000 GCA_016584305.1 Chionoecetes opilio | reverse complement strand
ACCATTTTTCTTCACTCCTCTGTCCAAATCATTTGTATTATTTAATGTTTTTATTGAGTATGAAAAATTAGGATGCATTGGTCTCGTCTAGTTAATTTTTTTCGTTGTCGCTCTTGTGACGTCACGACGATATTCGAGCCAAGGCGAGAAGGAGCAGATAGACTCGCTCTCTTTCTTCTCGACCTGGCTAGCGGTTGGTCGTGTGAGAGAGACGTTTCCTCCGCAACCCTCGTGTGAGGTAGGTCTTTGGCGTCTGTCTTGTAAGGACTTCTTGTGAATTAATTAGTTCAAGATAGAATGCTAATGAGTGTTGTGTCTATACAGGGTTTTCTCGTGAGAGGAAACAAGACGATGATCTTATCAAGAGATGTGAGTTGTCCAGTGCAAGCCACGTGTGTCACCGACGTCGAGTGTTGCTCCGCAGTAATAGGGTTGTGGCAACTTGACGATCGCCCTGACTATCCTACTACGAGCTAAGGCCATAACAGTTTTGTAGTTATTTGAGTTAAGCCCAATTGGCACATGTTATTAGTGGTGGTATTTGTATAATCAGGTTATTCTAGGTAGAGCTAGGTGGGCTACTATCCGCAGTGACTAAACAATTTATTTAATGTTAATCCCAAGTGGTATTTAAGTTTGTTTTGTATAATTTCCCCCGTTACCAAAAATTGTGAAACCCTCAATTGGGATATGAGTACTCAGAGAAATAGATACTTATAAAATAAACCTAGTTAAAGTGTATTATAACCATAAATTCAGTTATTCACACATATTTTTCAAATAATTTTTTTCCCACTTAATGTGGGTGGTGGCAGCATAGCCTTCAGACTTGTTTGTCCCTTTAATTAACGTATAGTAAAGGGGGGCACTACAGAAGTAAAGAACGAAATAGTAAAACCACTTTCCATCTTATTTAAGTCTTTACTCACCGGAAATGTACCGTGCGAATGGAAACTAGCAAATGTCACACCCATATTTAAAAAAGGAAGCAAGTTGCAGCCCGGAAACTATCGCCCAATCAGCTTAACATCAGTTGCTGGAAAATTAATGGAATCCATCATAAGAGACAAAATCGTTAAGTTCTTAGAAGAAAATGACATAATTAAGGATTCGCAGCATGGATTCAGGAATAAACGCTCATGCCTCTCAAATTTACTTGATTTTTACAATAGTGTATTAAAAATGTACGACAACACGAGGGCAGTAGACGTAGTTTACCTCGATTTTCAAAAAGCGTTCGACAAAGTTCCACATAAGCGTCTCATTAGCAAAGTAAAAGCTCATGGTATAACAAGCCATCTTTCGAATTGGATAGAAAACTGGCTGTCAAATCGTAAACAAAGGGTGGTAATAAATGGAAATTCTTCTGACTGGACCAGTGTAAATAGTGGCGTTCCTCACGGATCAGTTCTCGGACCTATCCTGTTCTTAATATATATAAATGACATCGACGAGGGAATCATATGCAGGATATCGAAATTTGCTGATGACACGAAAATCACACACAGCCTCTACAAAATCTCAGCGCCAACTCATACAAAACGACTTGAACACGCTAACAGAATGGTCGAAAACATGGCAAATGAATTTCAACCTTGACAAATGTCATGTATTACATATTGGAAATAACAACCCTCATGAAAGTTACGTGATGAACGATTTCCAACTAACAAGTGTTGATAAAGAAAAAGATTTAGGCGTTATAATCTCGAAAGATTTCAAACCGAATAACCAAATTATAGAGGTAGTAAAAACTGCAAATAAATTGGTTGGCTTTATTGGACGAACTTTCAGTTTCAAATCTGAAAAAGTGATACTCACTCTTTTGAACTCGCTTGTTCGCCCCATCTTGAATACTGTGTGCAGTTCTGGTCACCTTATTATAAAAAGGACATAGATAAACTAGAAAAAATACAGCGCAGAGTAACCAAAATGATACCTAGATTGCGTAACAAATCGTACGAAAATCAGCTCAAAGAACTTAACTTATTCCCATTAACAAAACGAAGGATAAGAGGTGACCTCATCGAAGTCTTTAAAATCTTCAAAGGATTTACGAACGTAATCCCAGAAAATCTTTTCACGCTAGACCGGTCAACCTCAACTAGAAATAACGGATTTAAAATAATCAGGAAACGGTTTGTAACCAACGAGGCAAAGTATTTCTTCGCAAACCGTGTTGTAAACGTATAGAATGGGCTGCCCTCAGACGTAGTAAACTCAAATACAATAGAATCATTTAAAAATCGCCTCGATAAATATTTCATATAAAATCCCCGGTTGTCACTGTTTATCTCAGAATAATAAATTTATCTCGCGGGCCTCTGATGCTTAAGGCTGATTCACACTGGCGTTTTTTCGGCATTTTTATCTGACGAGAAGTCGGTCTCTTGAAAGACCGAGCGATCGGTGTGTGATTTTTGTTGAAAACCTATTGCGATCATGACACCAGCCCCAGACCCAGACCCCTTCTCGTCAGATAAAAATGTCGAAAAAAAGCCAGTGTGAATCAGCCTTTACTCTCATTGCGTGAAACAATTGCGAGTCGCGTCTACACAACCCCTCCCACACGTTTCAGACAGCCCCGAGTAAACGGTCACTACTACAACTTTTGACCTGTGACGGGCTGTGGTTCAGTAAGGGCCCTGACAGTTATTGACCACCATTGGGATTTATGTACCAGGGGTCGCTGCTGCAGGGGGCATTAAAGTGTACGGCGTCCTACTTGGAAAGTGCACAACCGCAGTGGATTGAAAGGAGCTGGGGCCTGATTGATTGCTGCCTCCCAAGAAGAAAGCGCCAGGCAAGGCTGCCGCACCACCCTTGAACTTCCACACTGAGCCTACACCAACACTACATTAGACATCATGACACACACAGATAGCCCCGAGTTAACGGTTACCACTACTACTCTCGACCTGTGACGGGCTGTGGATCAGTAAGGGTCCTGACAGTTAGTGACCACCATCGGGATTTAAGGTACCAGGGGTCACTGCTGCAGGGGGCATTAATAGTGTACGGCGTCCTACATGGAAAGTACACAATCCGCAGTGGATTGAACGGAGCAGGGGCCTGATTGACTGCTGCCTCCCAAGAAAGCGCCAGGCAAGGCTGCCGCACCACCCTTTAACCTCCACACTGTGTTCCCACCATTACAAAATACACATAACATGACCCTACTATAAAGCACCAAACCTACCCCCACAAACATAGTAGTAGTTAGCCATAGATTACAGCTTTCAACTTTCCTCACAAATTCCATGCCGTTTTTATATACTGCATGTATCACTTCATTTCCGGCCAGCTTCGGCTGGAGGAATGGGTGGGTGGGGAGGAGCCTTCTACTTTCCTATCCTTTCTCTCTTATTATCTAGTTAGTGTAGTGTAGATAAATTAAACAACCATGTAAGGACCTAATGGTCTGTTGCTGTTTGTGTTTCCTTTGTATTCCTGCTCCTCCTCCTCGCCATTCAGCCCGGAGCAAGACCTAGTAGGATGTAGTGATACTAAGAAGGATCACTACAGTTTTGTTACCCTCGCCGTTCCCTTGCCAACGCCCATCACAAAGCCACAATAAAACGCCCACCGTAGCAATGAGGAAAAATAATAAAAAAGGAAAAGAGAGGAAAAGACGTGAAGGAAAAAACGAGAAGGAAAAAAATAATAAAAAAAGAAGAGGAAAAGACGAAGGAAATAACGTGAAGGAAAAAATAATACTAAACAAAATAAATCCAAATATCCAAATCCAAAATAAAAAACAACCAAAAAAGAAATAGCAACAGAACCAACAACTGGTAACAAGAACAGTGGGAGGCGCAGACTAGGCTTATCCCACGCCTACTATAACTACTATAACTAACTACTAACCTAACTACTAAGACTAACTAACTACTAACTGACTGGACTAGGAGTGATGTTTATGAAGGAGTATAGAGATAGTCAGTAAAATAGGATTAACAGAGTATTGAAATAAAACATAAGTAGGATTAACAAGAGTATTGAAATAAAACACAAGTAAAATTAACACAGAGAGAGAGAGAGAGAGAGAGAGAGAGAGAGAGAGAGAGAGAGAGAGAGAGAGAGAGAGAGAGAGAGAGAGAGAGAGAGAGAGAGAGCGAATAAAAAAGTGATAGCATTATACGAAAGGCAAAAAAATAAGGAAAAAAATTGTAAAAATAAAGATTCGAGAAGGAATTAATGGAAGGAAAGAAAAAAAAACAGAGTATTGAAATAAAACACAAGTAGGATTAACAGAGTATCGAAATAAACACGAGAACACGAGAACAATTAAGGATGTAACCCCTAATAACCTTGACATTTGCAACTTAAACGCCTCATTCCCAGGTGTTATTGTACCCTCGGGAGCTCTTTGCCTTCTACACGAGCTTCAAGAGGGTTTTATAGAGGTGGGTGGAGGAGGAGGTGGCAAAGTGGAGGTGCCAAGGTTAAGTAAGGAGGTAAGGTAACGGCTCTCTCTCTCTCTCTCTCGGCTTTGGGTAGAAGTGAATGGAGGGAGAGGCTGGAATGGTATAAGAGTGTGAGGAGGAGGAGGAGGAGGAGGAGTTGAAGGAGAAAGGAGAAAGAGGATGAGGCTGTGAATGAAATTGCTGGTGGAGGAATGTGGATGGAGGGAAAGGTCAGGATGGGGAGAGGAGGAGGAGGAAGAGGAGGAGGAGGAAGAGGATGAAACATGATAAGGAAATTAGAATATGTGTTAAAAGGGAGAAGATAATATATCCTATAGATGGAGAGGGAAAGAGAGAGAGAAAAGTGATTGCACATAAGACAAAAATAGATAATAAAGAATAAGAATAAGGATACGAGAAAGAATAAATGGCAAGAAAAAAGAAAAAAACAGTACACTAGAATGGTGATGATAGGAAGAACAGAAAAATAAGGACAGTAGGGGATAGGCAAGATAGGCAAGCGGGGAAGGTGGAAGGGAAGGGAAGGAATAAGGTAAGGGAAGGGAAGGCAAGGGAAGGGAAGGGAAGAAGGAAGGTAAGGGAAGGGAAGGGAAGGGAAGAAGGAAGGTAAGGGAAGGGAAGGGAAGGAGGAAGGGAAGGGAAGGAAATAAGGGAATGAAGGTAAGGTAAGTGAAGGGAAGGAAGGCAAGGGAAGGGAAGAAGGAAGGTAAGGGAAGGAAAGGGAAGGCAAGGGAAGGAAGGAGGAAGGGAAGGGAAGGAATAAGGGAATGAAGGAAGGGAAGGAAGGGAAGGGAAGGCAAGGGAAGGAATAAGGGAATTGAAGGTAAGGTAAGTGAAGGGAAGGGAAGGGAAGGGAAGGCAAGGGAAGGGAAGAAGGAAGGTAAAGGAAGGGAAGGAGGAAGGGAAGGGAAAAGAAGGAGGTAAGGAAGGGAATTGGTAAAGTAAGGTAAGGAAAGGGAAGGAGGAAGGGAAGGGAAGGGAAGGGAAGGGAAGAAGGAAGGTAAGGGAAGGGAAGGAGGAAGGGAAGGGAAAAGAAGGAGGTAAGGAAGGGAATTGGTAAAGTAAGGTAAGGAAAGGGAAGGAGGAAGAAAAAGGAAGGTAAGGGAATGGAAGGGAAGGGAAGGGAAGGAGGAAGGGAAGGGAAGAGAATAAGAGATGGGTCCTGATGGGAAGGAGGAAGGGAAGTGAAGGGAAGGGAAGGGATGGAAGGGATGGGCGTGCAGGTCTTACTCCGCCCATGTGCCTCGTTTAAGGTGTTGGCGACGCCCTCTGCCCTCCCTACGCCCCTCAGGCAAGGGCGGCACCTGCACCGACGACACCTTCCCCATGACTCACAGCTGTCTCGTGTACCCCCCCCCCAGCCGCTGACTCACCTGTGTGTAGCCATTTAGTCACCATCACCCTTGCCCCCCAGCCGCTGACTCACCTGTGTGTAGCCATTTAGTCACCATCAAGGCAAGTTAGTCAGGTATTTAGTCATCATAGCCACGAATGAGTCACTCGATTAGTCACTATCATTATTATCAACTAGTCATATTAGTCCAGTCAGTCAGTCAGTTGGTTATTCATTCTGAAATTCTCACAAGATTAATTAATTCACTCATTCACTCAGTCAGTCATTCTCAAATCACTTCACCAGTCATTCATTTACTCATTCATTCATCCAGTTAGTCAATCAGTTATTCTCAAAAAATTCCACACCAGTCATCCAGTCAGTCAATCAGTTATTCTCAAACATTCCCACATCAGTCATCCAGTTAGTCAGTCATTCTCAAATCACCACACCAGTCATTCATTCATCCAGCAGTCAGTCAGTCATTTTCAAATCACTTCACCATTCATTAATTCATTCTCAAGTCAAGTCATCCATTCATTCATTCATTCTCAAGTCAAGTCATCCATTCATTTATTCATTCATTCATTCTCAAGTCAAGTCATTCATTCATTCATTCATTCTCAAGTCAAGTCATTCATTCATTCATTCTCAAGTCAAGTCATTCATTCATTCATTCATTCTCAAGTCATCCATTCATTCATTCA
Source organism: Chionoecetes opilio (assembly GCA_016584305.1). Lineage (NCBI taxonomy): Eukaryota > Metazoa > Arthropoda > Malacostraca > Decapoda > Majidae > Chionoecetes > Chionoecetes opilio. Next base: position 273,533 of record JACEEZ010004648.1, on the reverse strand, counting down.
TTCTCAAGTCAAGTCATCCATTCATTCATTCTCAAGTCAAGTCATCCATTCATTCATTCATTCTCAAGTCAAGTCATCCATTCATTCTCAAGTCAAGTCATCCATTCATTCTCAAGTCAAGTCATCCATTCATTCTCAAGTCAAGTCATCCATTCATTCATTCTCAAGTCAAGTCATCCATTCATTCTCAAGTCAAGCCATCCATTCATTCATTCAGTCTCAAGTCAAGTCATCCATTCATTACATTACAAGATACATCATTCATTACAAGTCATTCAGCCATTCTCAAATAACTCTACCAGTGATTCATTCCACCCACTACAGCCACCAGTTACACAGTCAACAGTCATCACCATCTAGATCACCAACACAATGACTCACAACTCCATCAATTATACCGTTAATTTATACCATCAACGTATCATCACAGCCATCCTCACCACCCTCTACCCACCCTCCCTTAAAACCTTCCCCTTCATTACGCCCCCCGCTGCCCCTTGCAATAACACACCTGCATGGGCGTGAGGGGGGCACCACTCCCTCCCCTATACACGTGCATTGGAAACCCTGAGAAGAATCTGATTGCGAGGAGGAAAGGTTTTAGTAATAATAATAATAATAATAATAATCTATAATAATATAAGCGAAAGTGTGTGTCTGTCTGTCTGTCTGTGTGTGTGTGTGTGTGTGTGTGTGTGGTATAGGTTCCGCCCCCCGTGGCGCAATCACCTCATATGGCACATTTTTGGAACCGGGTTGACCAGGGGAAGGTCATAAGCCCACTTATGAGATGATTCGATCACTTTTTTTTTCTTTTTTTTAGCAGCCTATTAGCGATAATTGTGAAAAAAAAAGTGGGTTGCGAGAATTGAGGAAACCTTGATGTAGGGTGATGGATAATGGGTGAGTGAATGGGTGGGGTGATGGGTAATGGGTGTGGGGTGATGGGTGAGTGAATGGGTGTGGGGGGTGATGGGTGGGGGTGATGGGTGATGGGTGAGGGAATAGGTGGGGGGTGATGGGTAATGGTAAATATAAGCGAAAGTGGTCTGTCTGTCGTCTGTCTGTCTGTGTGTGTGTGTGTGTGTGTGTGTGTGTGTGTGTGTGTGTCTGGTATAGGTTCCGCCCCCCGTGGCGCAATCACCTCATATGGCACATTTTTGGAACGGTTGACCAGGGGGAAGGTTTTAAGCCCAATTATGAGATGATCCGATCACTTTTTTTTTTTTTTTTTTTAGCAGCTATTAGCGATAATGTGAAAAAAAGTGGGTTGCGAGAATTGAGGAAAACCTTGATGTAGGGTGATGGGTAATGGGTGAGTGAATGGGGGGGTGATGGGTAAGGGGTGTGGGGTGATGGGTGAGTGAATGGGTGGGGGGTGATGGGTTGGGGGTGATGGGTGATGGGTGAGGGAAAAGGTGGGGGGTGATGGGTAATGGGTAATGGGTGAGTGAATGGGTGGGGGGTGATGGGTAATGGGTGAGTGAATGGGTGGGAGGAATACATACATTTCTACATCCATGATTTCAGGAAAGTTAGAAGGGGCTATCTGGAGAGTCCGTGTTTGGTGGGCCTTTGGCCCACCAAGCACAGGTGGTGGGCCGAAGGCCCACCACCAATAGCCCTCCGCAGGAGCTAGCCAAAAAGTCCGCCCGGAGGGCGGCTTTGCGGCTAGTAATAATAATAAAGGAAGGGTTATAAGAAGAGTAATGAGTGAGGGTTATGGTTTGACGTATGGGAAAAAAATTATGACTTTCCCGAGGTAGCAGTGAGGGATCGGCGGCCAAGAGGATCCACAACTCTTTATAAGGTATTTAATTCGCTAACTCTCTCTCCTCTTTCAGGTGAAACTATTACCTATTTGATTAATGAGGTTACCTGTTCTCTCTCTCTCTCTCTCTCTCTCTCTCTCTCTCTCTCTCTCTCTCTCTCTCTCTCTCTCCAAATTATGTTAATACTGAATAAAAAACACTCTTAATGGAATTGCCCAAGAAAAATTATATAATGGATGACTCACTTAACTTGATGAACTAATAATGGTGATGGTGGGGGTGGTGGTGGTGGTGGTGGTGGTGGGGGTGGTGGGGGTGGGGGTGGTGGTGGTGGTGGTGGTGGTGGTGGTGTTGGTGTTGGTGTTGGTGTGGTGGTGGGTGGTGGCTGTGAAAACTAAATTAATCACAGCCAACTTCCCTCTTTTTCCCCTCCTCTCTTACCCACCCTTCCCCACCACCACAACAAAAACTTGATATAGAAATAAAACATAATTTTTTAAAAGTGAGGGAAAAGCATAAAATTGGTCTAGGGAGAACTACTAACGATGTATGGTGGAGGGAGGGAGGGGGGAGGGGAGGGCGAGAGGGAGAGGGAGGGGGAGTGGGAAGGGAAGGGGGGTGGCTGCCGGCGTCCCCTAAGGATCAGTGCTATCCAGATCAGTGCTCCTGTTGTTTATATTGAACACAAACCATTAAGTTCAACAAAGAAACAAATCTCCATTGGACGCAAAAATGATATCAACCCATTAATTACTCGTTCCCATTTGTGTGTTTGGTTTAAATCAGCCATTATAATCCTTATCATCATTAACCCCTTCACGCCCAGATCTTTCCTTGGCTATATAAAATCGTCTGTTGTTAGCCATAAAATTACGAAAAGTAACTGAATATACCAAATTAACTAGTGGACAAAGATACTAAACAGGTTATATCTATAAAATATTGCTTATAGTCACTAAATATCGTCTAATGGTACCCAAATTACAGCGGAAATTACATTCTGGGATTCAAGGGGTTAATTACATTATTCTTTGCAGTACAGGTATCTAATATCAGATGGAAGGAAAGTGATAGGTAAGAATGAAGCAATCAATTACTCATTCCTGCTTTTGTGTTTGGTTTAAATCATTCATTATCATAATTACCATCACTAATTACCTCATTCTTTCCAATCTAGGTATCAAGTATTTGATTATATTACGAAAAAATTCAGGTAACAAATGACTCTTTATAACTTTTTGTGCTTGGATAAATTACCATCATTATCACAATCATAATGACCTGATTTCCTAGTTCAGGTATGAGATATTACCAGGTGTGAGGCCGGTTTTTATTTTTGCCCTTGGCCAGTCCTTTGTAATGTAAACAAACAAATAAAAGAGAAAAAAAAATGGTGTTATGTAAGAAGCTACCACCATGTCTTCACAGGAAAGGACATGACACTCATCTCATTAACAACCAACACACGAAAGCTGTCATGTCATATTTGCGTCTCGTATCTCACTTCCCCGCGCGTGACAACTTAGCAGGGGGAAGTTTGGCCCCACGAATAAGGAAACTTCTGTAAAGCGTCTTGCGTTAAACTTTCCTCATTATTCTTGCTGTGATAAAAACACTCCTAAATCATCCTCAGGACCTTGCCAGCACCTCTTAAGCCGGGCTCCTGGACTGCTTTGCGTATACAAGATAATATTAAAAAACACACACACACACACACACACACACTCTTCTCTCTCTCTCTCTCTCTCTCTCTCTCTGAAAACCCTTCCCGTGCAAAGCACGGGAAGGGTTCCCGTAAACGGTAAACACAACACATTCAAAACACATGAAGCGAAGGGATGCTAACACTGAGGTACAAAGCCAGTTTAAAGGAACACGTGGTACATAAAAGAGACATTATCCGAGAGCCCCCCACAAGGGTCCATGCGAGGTGAGGCGAGGGGAGACTATAGGCCCGTCCACACTAGGCCTCATGACGCGCGCGCTGAAGAGGGGATGAGATTAAACACGACTTTTACCTTAGTATGAAGCAACTTTAGAGAGAGAGGAGGAGAGAGAGAGAGGGGAGAGAGAAGAGAGAGAGGAAGAGAGAGAGAGAGAGAGAGAGAGAGAGAAGAGAGAGGAGGAGAGAGAGAGAGAGGGGAGAGAGAGAGAGAGAATATTCGTGTTGAGAAATACATGGAGACTCACTAAAAGCATCTTCGGAAACCAAATATTGCTGCCTGTGTTTTTCTTGATGTGTGTGTGTGTGTGTGTGTGTGTGTGTGTGTGTGTGTGTGTGTGTGTGTGTGTGTGTGTGTGTGTGTGAGCTTCCAACACTCATCCTCCTACAACAATTTTCATATAACATTACCAATCCTTCCCTCCCTCCCTCACTTAGACCTCCATCCCCTCCGCTCCCATTACTCCAACACACTCCCTACCACTCCCATTACTCCAACACACTCCCATTACTCCAACACACTCCCATTACTCCAACACACTCCCTACCACTCCCCATTACTCCAACACACTCCATTACTCCAACACACTCCCTACCACTCCCATTACTCCAACACACTCCCTACCACTCCCATTACTCCAACACACTCCCTACCACTCCCATTACTCCAACACACTCCCTACCACTCCCATTACTCCAACACACTCCCTACCACTCCATTACTCCAACACACTCCTACCACTCCATTACTCCAACACACTCCCTACACTCCCATACTCCAACACACTCCCTACCACTTCCATTACTCCAACACACTCCCTACCACTCCCATTACTCCAACACACTCCCTACCACTCCCATTACTCCAACACACTCCCATTACTCCAACACACTCCCATTACTCCAACACACTCCCTACCACTCCCATTACTCCAACACACTCCCATTACTCCAACACACTCCCTACCACTCCAACACACTCCCTACCACTCCCATTACTCCAACACACTCCCTACCACTCCCATTACTCCAACACACTCCCACTCCTCCAAATCTCCCACTCCTCCCTCCTTCACAACACGAACTGATTACAGGTCAACATATCCACCTGTCTAATGAAAACAAACTTCCATTTATATCATGAGGTCAAACAACACGAAAACGAGGCCATAAATCCCTGAAGACTAAAGTGATTCATCAAAAGTGATAGATGAATAACAGACTAGAGAACGAGAAATACCTAACTAACTAACTAACAAACACTAGAGCTGAATGTATTGTCAATGAATAGAAAAAGAAAGGGATGTAAATAAAGTAAGTAGTAAGTAAAGTAAAGTAAAAGTAGAAGTAGAGGTAGTAAAGGAAGGATGGAAAGCATATAAACGAGGTGTTGGAGTTGGCAATCTTAAAGTTATGGAAAAGTAGGGAGTAAAAAGATCGTAGTATTAGAGTTGTATGAAGAATTTTGTTTAATATTATAATGATATAGGAGAAAAATGTACGAGGAATATAATGAAAAAGAAGGAGCTGGAATGTTGTTTGGAAAATAATGAAGAGATCGACGAATATAAAGGGTGAGGGGAGAGAGAGAGAGCGAGAGAGAGAGAGAAGAGAGAGAGAGAGAGAGAGAGAGAAGAGGGAGGAGAAGAGAGAGAGGAGAGAGAGAGAGAGAGAGAGAGAGAGAGAGTGCGCTTGGGGAGAAACGAAGGAAGGAATAAAACACTACGTATGATGGAGAGGAAAGAAAATAAAAATCCAAATGAAAACAGGAAGGGGAAGGAAGGTGGAGCGGAAGTGAGTAAGGAGGAAGAGGAGGAGGAGGAGGAGGAGGAGGAGGAGGAGGAGGAGGAAGAGGAGGAGGAGGAGGAGGAGGAGGAGAGGGGGAAAGCGTGTTGCTTTACCAAACATGGGAGATAAAACACTCAGGCCAACTCAGGAAAAGGAAATAAGAAGGGAAAAAAGACGAGAGAGAGACAGAGAGACAGAGAGAGAGAGAGAGAGAGAGAGAGAGAGAGAGAGAGAGTAAAGTAGGAAAGAAAGAGAAAAGAGAGAGAGAGGAGAGAGAGAGAGAGAGAGAGAGAAGAGAGAGAGAGAGGAGAAAGAGAGAAGAGAAGAGAGAGAGAGGAGAAGAGAGAGGAGAGGAGAGAGAGAGAGAGAGAGGAAGGAAATATCACGGAACGATAACGAGCGTAGAGAAAAATCGTATAAGGGAAAGGGAACAGAGAGAGAGAGAGAGAGAGAGAGAGAGAGAGAGAGAGAGAGAGAGAGAGAGAGAGAGAGAGAGAGAGAGAGAGAGAGAGAGAGAGAGAGAGAGGCGGG
>JACEEZ010004648.1:225000-262500 GCA_016584305.1 Chionoecetes opilio | reverse complement strand
GGATGCAAAAGGAAAAATGTGGAATAGTAATGATAGATATAATTAATGAAGAGTAGGAAATAGGAATAAAGATGGGTGATTAAAACAAAATGGGATGATGAGATAAAGGAAAAAAGAAGTGGTAAGGTAGATGATGGATGAATAGAGATGGATAAAGATGGGAGAGATAAGAAGGAAAGAAGGAAAATAGACAAGGATAGAGATGGATAAAGATGGGAGAGATAAGAAGGAAAGAAGGAAAATAGACAAGGATAGAGATGGATAAAGATGGGAGAGGAAAGAAGGAAAATAGACAAGGATAGAGATGGATAAAGATAAGAAGGAAAGAAGGAAAATAGACAAGGATAGAGATGGATAAAGATGGGAGAGATAAGAAGGAAAGAAGGAAAATAGACAAGGATAGAGATGGATAAAGATGGGAGAGATAAGAAGGAAAGAAGGAAAATAGACAAGGATAGAGATGGATAAAGATGGGAGAGATACGAAGGAAAGAAGGAAAATAGACAAGGATAGAGATGGAAAAAATGGGATGATGAGATAGAGGAAAAAGAGGAAGTAATGAGGGAGACAAGGATAGATAGGATGGAAAGAAGGAAAGAAGGAAAGAAGGAAGAGATGGAAAGATGGGAAAGATAAGAAGGAAGAGATGGAAGGAAGAGAAGGAAGGTAAAAGTAGGTCACCTTGGGTCCTTGGGGTCACCTAGCACCGCGACCTCACTGACTCGACACAAAACAACGATTGAAGAAGCTGACGAAGTAGCGAGTCCTGGGTGGTGATGGTGGTGGTGGTGGTGATGGTAGTGGTGGTGGTGATGGTTGTGGTGGTGGTGTGGGGTGGTGGTGGTGGTGATGTGGTGGTATTTTGGTGGGTGGTGGTGGTGGTGATGTAGTGGTGGTGTATGGTGTGGTGATTGTGGTGTGATGGTTGTGGTTGGTGGTGGTGGTGGTGGTGGTGGTGGTGGTGGTGGTGGTGATGGTAGTGGTGGTATGGTGGTAGTGATTTGGGGTGGTGATGGTAGTGGTGGTGGTGGATGAGATGGCAGTGGTAACTGGTAGTGTGTAGATCGGGTGGTGATTGTGTGGTGGTGTGGTGGTGATGGTGAGGGTGGTGATTGGTGGTGGTGGCCTGATTGTGGTCGTGATGTAGTGTGGTAGGGTGTAGTAGTGTGGGGTGATGATGGTGAGTGGTAGTGTGAGGTGAGGTGAGTAATGGTGGTATGTGGTGTGGTGTGGGATGGGTGGGATGGTGATGGTGATGGTGATGGTAGTGGTGGTGGTTGTGGTAGTGATGAAATTTCGATGACATCAATTCAACTTTAGGATTAGACACCACAAACAATGATAATAGACATGCAACGAGGTGAGTCTGATAACAACAACAACAGCCACAACAACAATAACAGCAACAGCATCCGTTTTAGCCCAACACATTTGCATATCAGATGAGATGAGCGAGAGGGACAAATGGAAAATAAACATCACTACCTCACCACCATCACAATCAACAATAACAACTACTAACACATATCCAACAACCTATATATAGACCATCACACACACATATAACTAAATTCTTCCTTTTTCATTACGTTCTTCCATCTCAAGCTTTCATTCTCATCACAAACAACTAAAGCCGAGAGTCCTCCCTTAGCCTTGCAAACAACAATAACAACTACTAATGAATCGATACTACGCATTAAGCCATATTTTGTCAGGTTTTCACAGCGTTAGGCAATCTTCTTCCCTTTCTTAACCATCCTTACATAAAATTCTTCCATTTTCAGTACGTTATTCCATCTTAAGTTTTCACCATCATCACAAACATCAATATCAACTACTAATGAATCTCTACTACGCATTGGACTATATTTTGACAAGCCTTGATTTCATTTTACATTGTTCGTCCTATTCTAAACCATCCTTGTAATAAAATTCTCTCTTTATACGTACTTCCATCCCAGGTTTCCCGCCAGAATAATCTTATTAATGCCGTGATGGTTCGAATCCCTGTTCTTATTATTCTGAATATAATGAGATTCATGAAGAGAATATTCCATCCACCGCCTCTCATTTATTATTCCTCAAATCGTCTTTCCAGCCTATCTTAGTACCTTATCTAAGTTTTTCCAGCCTATCTCAATACCTTATCTAAGTCCATGTTGGTGATGCTACCGTATATGTCTCTATGTCACTTATCAAACGATCCATCGTAACAAAAATATTCATGTTACACGAAAGGATGGCATACATAAATTATAACCAGATTTTTATGAATAGTTTCTGAATACTACGCGAGGATCTAATATATATTGTCAGTGCTTCAAAAACTAGACACAGCCTCTTATGTAACTACCCAAAAGCAAAACAACCTCACACCTTTAACAATAACTCAAACTTTCTGAATACTACGCGAGGATCTAATATATATTTTCAATGCTTCCAAAACTAACTACAGCCTCCTATGTAACTACCCAAACGCAAAACAACCTCACACCTTTAACAATAACTCAGTTAAAACAACCAAAACTCATAATGATCACACGTAGGCTGTCCTTTACGATTAATCACGCCTTCTAATCCCATCTCATCGCCACCTAATTCACCTTACAATTTAATTAACACTCCCTGCATCGCCTCCACTCACACGGCAAATCAACACACAACACAAAGGCTTCTCGTATCACCAACCCTTTGAATAACTATCTGGAATCTCTCACAAGTCACCCAAGTGTTGCATCACAGGCTATCTAACACTATACTATTTGCATGCGTGTTTTTTATACCATGGAAAACTGGTGAAGGGTAGAAAATAATATCATTAGAATTCTGTTTAGTGTCAGTCCCTGTAAATCGACTATATCAAGAGCTCTAAAGAGGGTTTATTTCTCTTAGCCTACTAACGTCATGCCTTTTCATCATTCTTGTATTCCCATTCCTCTCATTCCTATTTCGTTGACAATACTGAACCAGAAATTAACCAAAATCTACGCTTCTTCCTATTCACTTGTCTTGTAAACTCTGAAACAACTTTATGTTTATATTTGTCTTCGGAACAACTATATGTTTGAGCCTTTATGTCTTTCCTTATTCTTACCGACTCTAACCTTCTCTAGTTAGGAAAATCAAGACAAGTCGAGCATCTAACCATATTTACATTTTTAATTAATTAGGGGAATGTCCTATAAGACTTGTTTTATGGAGGAGGTAAGAAGGGAAGGAGTGGTAGTTAGCAAGGCTCTTTCTGTAGGAATTTTGTAGCCTTGGTCTTCTTTCCACATGATGATAATGATGATAATGATGATAATAATAACATAATGCCATGGGATAAGCAAGCTGTCCCTTCCTTTACGGTGTCTCGCCAGGGTACATAATGACGTCACTGACCTGAGAGAGAGAGAGAGAGAGAGAGAGGAGAGAGAGAGAGAGAGAGAGAGAGAGAGAGAGAGAGAGAGAGAGATGAGGAGAGAGGAGAGAGAGAGATGAGAAGCAATGAGGGCGGAGAGAAGTTAGCGTCGGGGAAGAGAGAACACAGAGGAAGCATTTTTCTGGTAAATAACTCGAAATAAACTAGCTCGAAAAACTCTCACTAGATGGAAATACAAAAACATTGGTTAAACCCCGACCTCCATTATGATAACCCCTGCTGCTGATGCTGCTGCTGTTATTACTGTTATGAGTGGCCGCGTTGGCAGTGTAGCGGCGGCGATATTAGTGTTAGGATATGAAAGAAGGCCACAATAACAACAGCAGTAAAAACTATATTAGAAGAACAGTGATAGTAGTATTAGTAATAGTATAAATAATTGTAGTTGTAGTAGTAGTAGTAGTAGGTAGTGGTAGTAGTAGTAGTAGTAGTAGTGGTAGTGGTAGTGGTAGTGTAGTAGTAGTAGTAGTAGTGGTAGTGGTAGTGGTAGTGGTAGTAGTAGTAGTAGTAGTAGTAGTAGTAGTAGTAGCAGCAGTAGTAGTAGTAGTAGTAGTAGTAGTAGTAGTAGTAGTAGTAGTAGTAGTAGTAGTGTAGTAGTAGTAGTAGTAGTAGTAGTAGTAGTAGTAGTAGTAGCAGTAGCAGTAGTAGTAGTAGTAGTAGTAGTAGTTGTTGTTGTAGTAGTTGTTGTGTAGTAGAAGTAGCAGTAGAACAGTAGAAGTAGTATAGTAGTAGAACAGTAGAAGTAGAAGTAGTAAGTAGTAGTAGTAGTAGTAGTACATAAGTAGTAGTGGTAGAAATAGTAGTCTTGGATGCTGTTATGTTGTTGTTAATGCTGTAGTACCAAGATAAAATAACTAATATCATGATAACAAAGATGGTCGCAATAATAACAATAGTGATGATAACAATAACGATAATAATAACATCGCTACTCGCATTTGTAGTAATAGAACAATCATAATTTTCATTAGTATTAGTTTCAACATTACCACTAAGAATACCGTTCATAACACTATCATCGTTTTTTTTTTAATGTGTGTATATGCCTTTGGGTAAAAATTTAACTATTATATTATCATTATGATCAACAAGTGGCAGCAGCAGCGTCCGGAGCGTCACCCCCTCAGCCGTGCAGCCCCGCGAGACACTGAGCTGAGGAAGGCAGAGACTCAAGAGAGGCGCGGGTCCCAGGAGGCAGCCTGCGGGAGGGTGGATGCGCGCCTTATATAGCAAGAGTCAGGGCCCGCCGCCACCCTGATAGAGCTTCCACCTCTCTCCGCCCTGTAGGGAGCCCGAAAACCATGTCCTGACCTTATCTCCTCCAGGGCTCCCGGATTACACAGGCCTTGTCCTCACCACTCACTATTATATGTCCAGTGTCCCTCCCACTCATCATATTTACCTCCTGTACCTTCCCACTCATCATATTTACCTCCTGAAACCTTCCCACATCATTTACTGTACCTTCCACTCATATATATCACGTACTTCCACATCATTTTACCTCCTGGACTCCCACCTCACCCTGTACCTCCGACTCATCACTGTACTGGTAAGCACCGACTCATATTTAGCCCTGGTCCCACAGCCATCGATATTTACCTCGACCTTATCATACAATTTACCTCGTACCCCCACATCACCCCTGATAGAGCTTCCACCTCTCTTCCTCCTGTAGGCCCGAAACCATATTGACCTTTTCCTCCGGGCTCCCGGATTTACACAGGCTACTGTCCTCACTCATCATCTTTACTCCTGTCCTCCCACTCATCATATTTACCTCCTGTACCTTCCCACTCATCATATTTACCTCCTGTACCTTCCCACTCATCATATTTACCTCCTGTACCTTCCCACTCATCATATTTACCTCCTGTACCTTCCCACTCATCATATTTACCTCCTGTACCTTCCCACTCATCATATTTACCTCCTATACCTTCCCACTCATCATATTTACCTCCTATACCTTCCCACTCATCATATTTACCTCCTATACCTTCCCACTCATCATATTTACCTTCTATACCTTCCCACTCATCATATTTACCTCCTGTACCTTCCCACTCATCATATTTACCTCCTGTACCTTCCCACTCATCATATTTACCTCCTGTACCTTCCCACTCATCATATTTACCTCCTATACCTTCCCACTCATCATATTTACCTCCTGTACCTTCCCACTCATCATATTTACCTTCTATACCCATGTTCTCACTACAAAACCATAAAAAACTAATTTTATCCCACCTTACATATCCCACTACCTTAAATTCCACCTATATAACCTTTCCTAAACCTGCATCGCCACCGCCTATATATATATGTCTTATAGGCTATAGGACATATACCCAACCTTGCCTACCTACCACCACCTCCAAACCATGAATGTCTCCCCTATACACCATGCCAAATTAACATACCATAGCATACCTTAGGCATACACACACTCACATAGGTCCCTTCCCCCACGCATCCCTATTCATTCACGTCCTCGCCACACCGCCAATCCTAACACACTCTACCCACGCTCAAGGCTACACACACCTACACACCTTACCTCTGAGACACCGTACACATCCTATATTAGGCTATGACACACCCTACAAAAAAAATATACATCCCTCACTTCTCGCATATCCCACTCATTTTTTATCTTGCATGTAAGATGATATATTTTCAAAGTTATCCTGTATATCCTACACACACAAACACACACGTCTCTCCTATCCACCCTACGCTTTTTACGAGTTCCATAGTCAACCCTGCAGAACCCCCTTTCGTATCCTTTGTATTTTCAACAGCTAATCCTGAAATAATCCTACATACACATCACGCCTAAGAGCTACATTAATTTAGTCCAGCCATTATCCATACACACTACATACCATCCTATCCCTCTTACGCCTTCTAAGAGCTACATCCTTAATCCTGTAGTCCCAGCTTCAAAGTTATCCTAAATATCCTACACACACACACACGCATCTATGTCCACCCTATCCATCCTACGCCTTTTACAAGCTACCTCCTTAATCCTGTAGTCCCAGCTTCAAAGTTATCCTAAATATCCTACACACACACACGTCACCTATGTCCATCCTATCCATTACGCCTTTTACAAGCTACCTCCTTAATCCTGTAGTCCCCTTTCGTATCCTACACATCCCACACATATATATTTAACTTCCCAATACGCCCTCACACGCCTCCAACTCTACATCACAATTTCGTTTACCGTCTCCACTGCACGCACGCACCCTCCCTGATCAAACCGCATCCTAACTTCACCCTCACCCTCGCAGCGTCACCTTAAATGGTTCCCTTCCTCACCACACGTCACTATTAACACACCAAACCACATCCTCAGGACCTGCTCTGCGGTTTTTTTTATCACTCGGCTATAGATGACAAGCTGTGACTTTCATATCCAAGCAGCAATGGGTTTTTTTCTTCTTCTATATACTAAAGTGCATATGTATGTAGTCTCTCTCTCTCTCTCTCTCTCTCTCTCTCCACACATACACCTGTTATCGCGACAAGTTTACCTTTTATTTTGCCACACCTACTTGCTCCAGGCCCTCTCTCTCTCTCTCTCTCTCTCTCTCTCTCTCCCTCTCTCCCCACCAAGATCGCGACAAGTGACCTATTGGAGAAACTGTCCAGTAAAAGAAAGACGAAAAGGAGGGAGAGAATAAGAAGAAAAAGGGAGATGACAGGGAGATGAAAGGGAAGGAAAGACAAGTGTGATTATCTTTCTCTTACGCTTTTCATGGAGGAATTTCAACCTAAGTCAAGTGATGATCTCTCAGAAAAGTACCTCTTTTTTTTTTTTTTACTGTTTCTTTGTTTCCGTTCCGCTTGGCAAGGGAGGAAAGACGTGGGAGAGGGGGAGGGGGGAAGGGGGAGGGGGATCTGTTGAGCGCTAAAGTTCCTAAAAATCCTCCTTTGATAGTCCTCGTAATGGAATCTTAAGGAATGGCGTAACTATAAGTTTTCGTCTTCATGGGTTAATCAAATTTGGAGGGCAATTAGGGACATGTGAGTTTACAATTACATACTATCCCTACAATACATACAATTACTATAGTGAAGAAAATGACAGAAAGTGTGGGAGGGAGAAGGAGAGTAATGGTGTTAGTGTTGTTATTAGAGAGAAGAAAGGACAGGGGTTGTTTTTTGTTATAGGTAATTGACTTCTTTTAGAATTGCTTATTACTATATCAATACATTCCTTATTACAACTTTCCTTCGTTAATTTCTTATTGATCCAGGGTTAAGTTATGAATTATCCTGTATAGGTGTTATTCATGCGTTGTGTCACGAGTTTAGTGTTACGAGCGTTACTTGGCGAGGAAGGAAGGTGTAGGTACAGGTGTTTTACAATTATTTTTTTCATTAATTTCTTATTGATCCATATCTAAGTTATGACGGATATCCTGTATAGGTGTTATTCATACATTGTGTCACAAGTTTAGTGTTACAAGTGTTACTGAACGAAATGGGGAGGTAGGTACAGGTGCGTTTACAATGATTTATTTCGTTAATTTCTTATTGATCCAGAGTTAAGTTATGAATTATCCTGTATTAGTGTTATTATTGCCTTGTGTTACGAGTTTAGTGTTACGAGTGTTACTTTTTTAGTAGAGTACATAAGTAGTAGTGGTAGAAATGTAGTCTTGGATGCTGTTATGTTGTTGTTAATGCTGTAGTACCAAGATAAAATAACTAATATCATGATAACAAAGATGGTCGCAATAATAACAATAGTGATGATAACAATAACGATAATAATAACATCGCTACTCGCATTTGTAGTAATGTGTAGTAATGTGTAGGAGTGTTACTTTTTAATTTGTTTTATTTAAACTGTTATTAATCACACAGATGGCTTAGAAGGTAGATAAGTTAAGGCAGTAAATAGTCAGAAATAGGATACTTGGCGAGGAGGGAAGGTGCGTGCGTGCGTGCAGGTGTTAGCCCTCACACACACCCCAACACATCCAGTAACACCGGAGTCGTGTTTACCATGGCGGTGAATATTATGACTCATTCATTCAACTCGTTCTAATATGTCGAATTTTTACGGTATTTTATAATCTGATCACGACCAGTTTTTCTAGTTTTCAAAGTTCTCGCTTCAATAGATTTCCAAAAGTTATAGTGTTGAGCTTCTTAACGTAACTTTTTATGTCAGGTTGTTTTATGCAAAGTAACTATGTGTTATGCAAGGTAATGTATACTTAGGTTTTATGGATCAACTTTGTAAAGTCAACTTTTTTATGTCAGGTTGTTTTATGCAAAGTAACTATGTGTTATGCAAGGTAATGTATACTTAGGTTTTATGGATCAACTTTGTAAAGGAGTCATCGTGATCACCTGAGAAAAACTTAATCATGACTTTTTTTCAGGTAGGCATCACATGATGTCTATATAGTGTGAAGGTTAAACATGAACACTTTTTACTCCATTGGCGACAAAGTTCCTAAATCCATTAACGATACAGTTCTTCTATTTCATTAAGGAATACAATCATTTTCCATTCCATTAGCAATACAGTTTTTCCATTACATTAACAATGGAATACCGTTTCAATAGCAATACAATCCTTCACTTCCATTAGCAATACGGTTCTTTTATACTATTAGCAATATAGTTTTCCCATTTCAATAACGATAGCCTACCATTCCTTTAGCGATACACTTCTATTCAATTAGCAATACAATTCTTTTCATTCCATTAACGGTACAGACATTCCATCGCAACAACAAAACTATCAATACCACCTACACAACCTACATATATATACCACCTATAACAATATAACAAATATAACAAAACATACTATAAACTATAACAACACAACAACAAAATCTATACCAAACCTGAACCCACGTAACTTTTCATTCTTTTCCTCACCTGATAAATATTGCGCCGAGACGATTGACATGGCGGCGATGCACACACACGCCGCCGATAATAATAACACCGCGGGAGACATGCTGGAGCCTTGCCTCACCCCGCTACCATGTCTGAACACACAACACCACCCACACACCCGACACTCAGTCAAGGGATCAGGGAGCACAGCGCGGCGATATCCACCCTTCAACACGGCTCAAGGTACACTGCCCGAACATTGCCCCGATTTGCCCGACTGCCCGTTGTTGCCACTTGTTGGGTCACTTGATTTCCCGCCCCGCTGCCAACGCCATCTACCGGTCCGGCAGCCTCCGTCACTACAATGATGCCCTGAGCGTTTCATCACATACCTACCGCTGTTTAGTATTTACTGGGCCTTCTCCTCCTACCTGTACTACCTGGTGTTCATTTTACAGGTGTTTAGATGCAGGTATTATGACGTGTTTCAGTTCGCCACCCATCTACCGTAGACGAATGTAAAATACAGTAAACCCTGAATTATATTTTTTTAGTTTTTGAGAATTATTTTACTCCACCCAGAAGTGTAGACGAACATAAAATAGTCCCTTGTATTTTAATTCTGCAGTTTTTGAGAATTATTTTACTGTCTTGAAGGTGTATGTTATTAATTTAGTTATGTTGTTCTCCTATTCGTAAAGTTTTGTGGGTGGTGTTAAGAGAGCGAGAGTAGTGAGTAATGCGAGGGTGTGTGAGGGAGGATGTAATGTTATGTAATGTGAATGATAGAAAGACAGTGATGTAAAGAGGAGAGCTAGATAAATTCACTCGGTAAGATAAGGTGATGTGAGGTGAGATAAAGGAAAATAGAGCTAGGAAAGTAAGGTTAGATGACGTAAAGTAGAATTAGGTAAAGTAACAATGTGGTAATGTGTGTATATGTGTATGAAGACCATCATTTTTATGTTTTGTATTCAGATACCGCGCTCTCTCTCTCTCTCTCTCTCTCTCTCTCTCTCTCTCTCTCTCTCTCTCTCTCTCTCTCTCTCTCTCTCTCTCTCTCTCTCTCTCTCTTTCTCTCTCTCTTTCTGTTAATGAGAACACGGCTGAAACAACTTCCCCATTCCGACATACCCCCTCCCCCCACCCCCCTCCCGCCCCTTTCCTTTCCCCTGTCTGCCCCGCCCCCTCCCCTCCTGCCCCCCGTCCGCCCCGCCCTCTCCCCCCCTGCCCATCCCCCTCCACATCTCCACCTCGTGACCACCACCACCTTCGCCACTTCCATTCCCATCATCACTTTCATACTTCCACTATTGACTTTCTTCCACTCCTCCACATCTTATACGGTTCCCATTCTACACATTCCATCATTTTATTCCCTCCTATGTACAATCTGTGTACATATGTTTCTATACACCACTACACTGTTTGATTTACTCATTACACATAGGGAGTGGTGGACTCGTAGTCAAGCTCCTGAGGGTTTATTCTCATTAAATTCAAGATAGGAAGAGGACCAAATTGTTTCCTATAATCATACGTTCTCATTTTTCATCTTTCATCATCCTATCACCCCCTCCTCCTCCTCCTCCTCCTCCTCCTCCTCTTCCTCCTCCTCCTCTTCCTCCTCCTCCTCGGGTTGAGGAAATCCCCGGTTGTCACTGTTTATCTCGGAATAATAAATTTATCTCGCGGGCCTCTGAAACTTACTCTCATTGCGTAAAATGATTGCGAGTCGCGTCTACACAACCCCTCCCACACGTCTCAGACAGCCCCGAGTAAACGGTCACTACTACAACTTTTGACCTGTGACGGGCTGTGGTTCAGTAAGGGCCCTGTCAGTTAGTGACCACCATCGGGATTTATATACCAGGGGTCACTGCTGCAGGAGGCATTGAAGTGCACGGCGTCCTACTTGGAAAGTGCACTACCGCAGTGGATTGAAACGGAGCTGGGGCCTGATTGACTGCTGCCTCCCAAGAAAGCGCCAGGCAAGGCTGCCGCACCACCCCTGAACTTCCACACTGAGCCTACACCAACACTACATTAGACCTCATAACACACACAGATAGCCCCGAGTTAACGGTTACCACTACTACTCTCGACCTGTGACGGGCTGTGGTTCAGTTAGGGTCCTGACAGTTAGTGACCACCATCGGGATTTAAGGTACCAGGGGTCACTGCTGCAGGAGGCATTGAAGTGTACGGCGTCCTACATGGAAAGTACACAATCCGCAGTGGATTGAACGGAGCTGGGGCCTGATTGACTGCTGCCTCCCAAGAAAGCGCCAGGCAAGGCTGCCGCACCACCCCTTGAACCTCCACACTGTGTTCACACCATTACAAAACACACATAACATGACCTATCTATCAAGCACTAAACCTACCCCCACAAACTAGTAGTAGTTAGCCATAGATTACAGCTTTCAACTTTCCTCACAAATTCCATGCAGTTTTTCTATATTGCATGGTATCACTTCTTTTCCGGCCAGCTTCGGCTGGAGGGATGGGTGGGTGGGGAGGAGCCTTCTACTTCCTATCCTTTCTCTCTTATTATCTAGTTAGTGTAGTGTAGTTAAAGCAAACAGTCTTGTAAGGACCTATCGGTCTGTTGCTGTTTGTGTTTCCTTTGTATATTCCTTTGTATATTCCTCCTCCTCCTCCTCCTCCTCCTCTTCTTCTTCTGCTTCCTCCTCCTCGTCCTTCCTCCCTCAACCTTACATCAAATACTGCAAAATTGAAGCAATACACAAGATATCAAACGCCGGCGATGTGTGAAAAACAAGAAGTGGAATGTGAATATATATCTCAAGCGATTTGTATTTTTCCGTCTTTGTGGGAAAACAAACATCACAGCATCCGAGTCTTGCTTCATGTTTACCATTCTTGAATTCTTTTCGTCTCCCGAGAACGAAAGTGTTAAGATGATTTCACACGCTTTCAGTTACCTTTGCATTTCGCTCACCACTCATATAGCCGCAGTATAAATTATTTTGTTTTTGCTTTTTTGGCATTGATATTAGCACCATGGTCATCCTAATGTATAAAATGGAAAATGTTTAATGCATAAGCGCTACTAAAACTCTCTCTCTCTCTCTCTCTCTCTCTCTCTCTCTCTCTCTCTCTCTCTCTCTCTCTCTCTCTCTCTCTCTCTCTCTCTCTCTCTCACACACACACACACACACACACACACACACACACACACACACACACCGGCATTAAATTTTGACAAGCGCCAGATATAGTTTTCTCTCCACCAAATCCTCATCACTACACCTTTTCACTCTCAAATTAAAAACTGAACTTCAAATTAAAAACAACTAAACTTCAAATTAAAAACAACTGAACTTCAAATTAAAACAACTGAACTTCAAATTAAAACAATTGAACTTCAAATTAAAACAACTGAACTTCAAATTAAAACAAGTGAATCTCAAATTAAAACAACGGAACTTCAAATTAAAACAAGTGAATCTCAAATTAAAACAACTGAAATTTAAATCAAAACAACTAAAGTTTAAATTAAAACAACTGAGTTTATATTAAAACTACTGAAGTTTAAATTAAAATAACTGAACTTCAAATTAAAATAACTGAACTTCAAATTTAAATAATAAGAGTTTCAAATTAAAAGAAAAAAATCATATAGACTGTAATATTTTGAAATTAATTTGTTTCATTTTGAAGTTCTGTTGTTCTATCTATTTGAAAGTGAAAAGGTGTAGGCCCTACGTATTATGAAAATCCCCAGAAAAGTAACATTTCTTCCTGCAAACTTTGTCTTATCTTTACCAGAGTGAAAAACCCCACCGAAGTTATGGATTGGAGAGCCTCTTTGCGTTTTCTTAATTCATCAAAGAAAACGTAACATTTTATGTATGACTGTTTTGTTACCATCACCCGCCTCGCCGTTAAATTCTCGGTTAATATTTCATACAGAACAAAAGTATAGATCATAAAAATTTGCCATTTCAATCAAAGACTATTCAATCAAAGTGACGCACAATTTCGAACTAAAAGAAGAAAGAGAATAGGAAGAACAATAACAAAAGAATATTCATACATGATAGCGAGCCATTCACGGGTTTCCTCACACGTATGTACGTACACATAACACAATACTAAAACCTACCCTACAGCCCTGACATACTACATAATACCTACCTATTCCTTCCCCTTAAACCCTTGAGGGCCACAACGTTATTCCCATTGTAATTTGGGTATCATTAGACGATTTTTTGTGACTATAAGTAATATTTTATAGATATGACCTGTTTAGTATCCTTGTCCTCTAACTAATTTGGCATATTCAGTTACTTTTCGTAATTTTATGACTCGACAGCATACAACTTTTTATAGCAATGGAAAGATCTGGGCGTGAAGGGGTTAACACCAATAATATATATATCTCTTTCACCCGTTCCTGACTCCTCATCCTAAATAACCATTACTTGTATACAAATCTTACATTCCCGTACACTGTCTATCGATCATTGCTATTACATCCCATTACTATTCCGTCACTTTTCTTCTTTCCTGTCTATATATTCACGTTGGTTCCTCTGTCTAGTTTCTATTATAAAAATTGTCTATTTATTTTACAGACTCCTCTTACTCTTCCATTTCGAAAAGGTCTCCGTTTATCCGTGTCCTTCACTCTTTTGCGTTTTCATCCACTTGTTTTATTTACACTTCACCTCTATCCCGTAACTCTTCTCCATCTTTGTACTTGAAACCGTAAAAAAGGTCGTTTATTAGATATTCTCTCTCTCTCTCTCTTTCACTCGCACCAACATACACACACATTTTTCCATTTCCGTGATTTTCCCTACCTTTGATCAATCTCTCTCTCTCTCTCTCTCTCTCTCTCTCTCTCTCTCTCTCTCTCTCTCTCTCTCTCTCTCTGCGTGAAGGTTATTAAAGCGGCTTTATTGAATATTTCGTCCACTCGTACCTCTCCAAATGGACGGTACGCGATTATTTGTCCAATGGATCTCTCTCTCTCTCTCTCTCTCTCTCTCTCTCTCTCTCTCTCTCTCTCTCTCTCTCTCTCTCTCTCTCTCTAAGCCACTCGAGACGAACCGCTGATGGACATAAAAAACGGATTCACCTTTTTATGTATTTTCTTTGACGTCAGAAAATTGAAGAAAACCAAAAAAAAAAATTATAAAAATGCAGGTGATTCGGAGCTTCACATCAATAATATACATACATATATATATATATATAAAAAGAATACGTAATTTCTCTACGGTTAAACTCATCGATCTGTCTTTTCATTATTAGTACAAGACTAAATAGTGATACTTGTATTATCTGTAAAAAACATAGCAAAAAATATATAAACCTTTGCTTTACCGCGTCTTCCAGCTGTCGAAAAGATAATAATGATGCAGAGACAATGTACCATTGAAGCTATTAATGAGAAGAGATTGAAGCTATTAAAGTTACACTCACTCGAGAGAGACGCAGAGTAAGGGGCGATCTGATAGATGTTTTTAAGTAATAAAGGGATTTAATAAAAGAGGTGTAGGAAATGTTCTTACGGCTAGTAACCAGGGTAGAACAAGAAGTCACGGATTCAAGCTGGAAAAGCGTAATTTAAAAAAGAAATAGGGAAAAACTGGTTCACAAATAGGGTGGTAAATGATTGGAATGGACTCAGTAGACAGGTAGTTAGTGCGGAGTCATTAAAGAGCTTTAAAGGGAGGCTAGATAAATTCATGGATGGGGATGAAAGGCGGATGTAGGTAGTGTTAGGTAACAGGAACTACCACGTGTAGGCCTCACGGGCTCTTCTAGCTTCCTTATTTTCTTATGTTCTTATGTAATATTTTTTTCAACCTCTTAGGCATCTGCGACAAGGTTCAAAGGGGAAGAGGATAACAATAAGCCTTAACTTAACCCTTTGAGGCCCAGAGCGTAATTTCCATTGTAATTTGGGTGCCATTAGATGACTTTTAGTGAATATAAGAAATATTTTATAGATATGACCTGCTTAGTATCTTTGTCGACTAACTAATTTGGTATATTCAGTTACTTTTCGTAATTTTATGGCTAACAGACAATTTTTTATAGCAAAGGAAAGATCTGGGTGTGAAGGCATTAAGGGGCGTGGGGAGTGGGTAAGGGTAAGGGGAGACTAAGGGTAAGGGTAAGGGGAGACTAAGGGTAAGGGTAAGGGGAGACTAAGGGTAAGGGTAAGGGGAGACTAGGTGAACAAAAGAAGGAAATAAGTAGCGTGACAAACTTCAGTAATGATCTTCCAACGTGTTAATCTGCCTGGGTGCCACACACAGGCCTGGAGGAAGGATAAAGGCCATCACCACCCCCATTACCCCCTACTTCCACCTCCTGCACTAACACCAACACCACCATTACCTCCTCCTGCGACGCCACACACTGACACACACACGGTACCATTTCGGATTTCCCAAAGCTTCAGTCTGACTCCGAGCATCAAAGAGAGAGGTGGTGTTGCAATCGCTCCGCCTCGCATCTCACTCGGCCCCTCTATGCTCTCAGGGTTCAGACAGGTGTACAGGTGGTGACAGGTGTACAGGTGTTGAGCGCCCCACGTGGACTTATAGATAAACAACAACAAATGCTCGTGGTGATATGTCGAACACCTGAGTGACTTTTCAGTGGTGACTTCAACGGATTAGTGTTTCAATTTTGTTTTTTCATGGTGATATCACTCTCACTCTCTCCTTATTCTTTTATTAATGGTGACATCACTCTAACTCCTTACTGTCACCATCTCGTTAGTGACACCATGAGAGGTTGGTGACGTGGTGATATGACAGTGGTGTGGTGACCTCTCCCTCTCTTGGTGATGACTTTCAATGTTCCCTGGGACGTCATCTTACTTAATTAATGGTCAAAAAATACTGACCCTAACATTGCCTGGTGACCTCACTCTTCACTCTGTCACCAACTCTATCCTCGTGACCTGGTGACCTAAGCGTGACTCACCATTCTAACCTTGTCTTTAGTCACTGTTAGTATCTAGTGAACACCTTACCTCTATATGGCCTGGTGACTCGCACGTTTCTTAGTGACTCGTGACCTGGTGATCTACACGTGAATCACCATCATAACCTTGTCTTTACTCACTGTTACTATCTAGTGAACACGTGTAACTTACCTCTATATGGCCTGGTGACTCGTGAATGGTGATCTGCCGTTACTGGTGCCCTCTTGTAGTTCCTTTTCTCTATGGCACCAACACCTGTTTCTTGGTGACATCACAAGCAGCACCAAGAGTCATCATGTTGTATCTCACCCTCCTCGCTTTTCTCCTGGGTAAGTAGACGCTGTTGAGGAAAGACAAAAAGCTACAAAAAACTACAAAAGGTGGATGTAGGTAGTGTTTAGTAACAGGAACTACCTCGTGTAGGTCTCACGGCCTCTTGTAGCTTCCTTATTATTCTTATATTCTTATTTTCTTATGTTCTTAAACAAAAAATAATGCTTAACTATAAAAAAATAATACTTCACTGTAAAAAAAAAAATACTTCTTCAAGGTAAAAAAAAAGTAAAAATAAGCTTGTTGTAGAATGGGCAATGCGAGTAACTAAAATGTTTACATGGAGTTTAGACATTTTTTATTCATAGCGAGGGAAAGTTGCATTACTAAACTTTAAATTAATTATTTAAGGTATTAGTAGCAAATAAGACAAGGCTTCAGTATGGAGATTGGCTGTTACTTCTGGTTGGTTGGGTTTTAATTTAAT
This sequence comes from Chionoecetes opilio, assembly GCA_016584305.1. Taxonomy (NCBI): domain Eukaryota; kingdom Metazoa; phylum Arthropoda; class Malacostraca; order Decapoda; family Majidae; genus Chionoecetes; species Chionoecetes opilio. The sequence continues at coordinate 245,460 of JACEEZ010004648.1, read as the reverse complement.
AAGGTGAAGGAGGGAGGGAGGGAGGGAGGGAGGGAGGGAGGGAAGAAGACGAAGAGAGAGAGAGAAAGGGAGGGAGATTGAGGTGTTCGGCTCTCTCTCTCTCTCACACACACACACACACACACACACACACACACACACACACACACACTCAGCCCCAATTTTCATCTTTCCTGCATAAATTACCATCCACTCTGTTTCTTCCTCTCCCCCCGCCCCTCCTTTTCCCTCCATTTTTTTTTTTATAGACCCTTTCCCTCCTCCTTTTCTCCCCCCCCCCTCGTTTTATAGTTCTTTAAGGGGGCCAAAGGCAAATACTTTTAGTTTACTCCCTAAGGCTGTAGCCACCCCCAAATTCCCCCTTCAAGACAAAATTTAGTCGTTCACATCCGGGAAAAGTAACACAGTGCTAATTGCCCAGGTGGGAATGGGAATGGGAATGGCCTGGGAAATTACCGTATCGGGGAACGAGTGTAATTTTTTAGTTTTTTTATCCCGATGAAAATGCCCTTTGGGGGAAAAATAGGAGGGGGGAAAAGGGGCCCAAATTAAAAGGGGGGGAATCTTCTATTCCCAAATTTTTTTTTTAATAGTGAAGTATTTTTTTTTTTTATAGGGGAAGTTTTATTTTTTTATAGTAAAATTTTAAATTCTTTTTATAGTGATGTTTTTTTTTTTATAGGGGAAGTTTTTTTTTTTATGGTGAAGTTTATTTTTTTTAGTAAAGGGTATTTTTTTTTTTATCGTGAAGTATTTTTTTTTTATAGTGAATTTTTTATTCTTTTTATCGTGAAGTTTTTTTTTTTTATAGGGGAATTTTTTATTTTTTTTAAAAAAAGTTTAAATTTTTTTTATAGTGAAGTTTTATTTTTTTATAGTGAAGTATTATTTTTTTATAGTGAAGTATTATTTTTTTATAGTGAAGTTTTATTCTTTTTATAGTGAAGTATTTTTTTTATAGTGAAGTATTATTTTTTTATAGAGAAGTATTATTTTTTTATAGTGAAGTTTTATTCTTTTTATAGTAAAGTTTTTATTCTTTTTATAGTGAAGTATTATTTTTTTATAGTGAAGTATTATTTTTTTATAGTGAAGTATTATCTTTTTATATTGAAGTTTTATTCTTTTTATAGTGAAGTATTATTTTTTTATAGTGAAGTTTTATTCTTTTTATAGTGAAGTTTTATTCTTTTTATAGTGAAGTATTATTTTTTTATAGTGTGGAGTTTTATTCTTTTTATAGTGAAGTATTATTTTTTTATAGTGAAGTATTATTTTTTTATCGTGAAGTATTATTTTTTTATAGTGAAGTATTATTTTTTTTATAGTGAAGTTTTATTCTTTTTATAGTGAAGTATTATTTTTTTATAGTGGAGTTTTATTCTTTTTATAGTGAAGTATTATTTTTTTATAGTGGAGTTTTATTCTTTTTATAGTGAAGTATTATTTTTTTATAGTGAAGTATTATCTTTTTATAGTGAAGTTTTATTCTTTTTATAGTGAAGTATTATTTTTTTATAGTGAAGTATTATTTTTTTATAGTGAAGTATTATTTTTTTATGGGTAATATCATTTCTTTTTATACTGAAATTTTCTTTTTTTATAGTGAAGTATTATTTTTTTATAGTGAAGTATTATTTTTTTATAGTGAAGTATTATTTTTTTATAGTGAAGTATTATTTTTTTATAGTGAAGTATTATTTTTTATAGTGAAGTATTTTCTTTATAGTAAAGTATTATATATTTTTTAGCGAAGTAGTATTATTTTCTTCTTATTGTGAAGTATTATTATTTTTTTATAGTGACGTATTACTTTCTTTATAGAGAAATATTATTTTTTTTTTTTTATAATGAAGTATAATTCTTTTATAGTGAAGTATTTTTTTTCTTTATATAGTGAAGCATTATTTTTCTCCGAAGGTCTTTTATTATTACTTGTTGCTTGAAAATTGTCTCTTGCTTGGATAAATAATGCATTTGTGATGAAAAATAGAAATACCCAAATAATATAGACAAACATTGAGGAATAGGACATATAATTTTTTTTTTCTTTTTTTTTTTTTGGGGCTCTCTCTCTCTCTCTCTCTCTCCCTCTCCTCTCTTCCCCTCTCCCCTCCCCTCCTCTCCTACCCTCCCCTCTTCTTTTCTCTCTTCTCTCTCTCTCCTAAATCTCTCTATTTCTCCCCCAAAGTCGAATTTCTTCCCCTTAGGGGACAATTTGATTACGAAGTTGGGGTTTTTGAGGGAATGACTAAAGGGAAGGGAAAAGGGCCCCAAAAAAGGGGAGAGGGGGAATTCGGCTTGAAGAGGTTTTTTAATGTCCCAAAGGGTACCGGAAAGGGGAAGGGAGGTGATGGAGGGAAGGATTACCAAAAGGGGTTTACATAGGATTAACAGACACCAGGAGACCTTTTGGGTCCATACTGGGGGATCTGTTGTACACATATATAACTATATCCCAAACCTATCAACTACATGTAAGAGGACTTTGGGAAAAAGGGATCCCAAAGGGCCCTAGAGAAGATGGGAAAACATGAATTTCGTAGTGAAAAATGTGGGGATATAAAAGTATGCTAACTACCAGTAGGACCCCTTTAAATCGGCGAAGGACGAGGGGCCCCGTAAAAACCCGCCGCACGTGCTGCGTCCCCCGGGAGTTTTTACCTTGTGACATTGCTAGGTGGGGTGGTCTCAAACCACACCCAAATTTCAACTTAGTCGGTCACCCGGGTTTTTTTCAGCTATAGAAAGAAAACGTTGTCGGGACAACCCTCACGCGGCACGGGGCCAGGGCCCTTTCTGACCCCTCACACAGACAAAAAATGTAAATTCAAATGGGTTTGGGAAGGGGGTTTATCAAGGGCAAAAGCCCCGGTTTTGTAAATCAAGGGGGTTTTCCAAAGATATAAGCTCCTAAAAAAGCGGGGAGGGGTCGTCGGTCGGGTGGGCCCCGTTTTAAATTGTGAAAAAAATCCCGTATCCAGTAAACCTCGAAAGCGTTTCGCGCTCGCTCGTAACAACTACCATTTAACACTAATAAAATTCCTTTGGGGGATTTAAAATTTTGAATTCCCCAGGGCAATATCAAAACCTTTATTTACGGTACGCGTCAAGTTGTTTTTAAAATGAAGTTATTGTGTCCTTCGAAAACCCTTTGCGGGTAATTTGTTCCTCGATAAACAACTCTAACATTTTTTTTTTTTTTAAAACGGAATCTGTGCTGGCAACGTTTGACCATTCAGTTTTGACCGTTGTTTCTTTTTTTTCCCCGTGGGGAGAAGGTTTGGGAATGGGTTTTTTGATTAATGACACCCAAACCCTTTTTAACGATCTTAAAAGGTTTTTCTATCAAGTCCCCACGGATCTACGATCCTTTGGGGAAAAACATTTAAATTTCCCCCCCCTCTCTTCATTAAAGGGTTTTTCGCGAGAGGAATTATTTTTGGTACTTTTCCCTTTAAACTGATTCTAATTTGGTTTGGGTTTTTTTTTCGAAAAAAGGGGCGACCAAAATTGGGAAGGGCATATTCAAGTGCGGCCTAACCAAAGACTTTTATAATCGTTTTCATTATTTTCCCGGATTTTATTTTAAAAGTTGCGTTTGATGAAGCCCAACTCATATTCGCCTTTTTTTCTGGCAGCCGGGCAATGCTTTACGGGTTTTTTAAGATCTTTACTAATGAAAAACCCCCAAAATCCTTTTCCTGCTGTACTTCATTTTAACGATTTTTTTTCCCTTTTTAAGTTATTTTTTTGATTTTTATCTTTTGGCCAAATTGCATTACTTTCCCATTTATGGGAATTGGTTTTAAATCCCCATTTATCACTCCAATCTGATATTTTTTCTAGATCAGTTGAAAGAGTTCGCAGTTTTCTTAGTAATAGGCTTCCCGCCAAATTTTGGGTGTCATCTGAAAATTTTCCCGGATTTTTTAGATAAAAGCCCGCATTCCATATCTTGTTAAAATATCAAAAAAGAGTAGGCCCAAACCGACCCTGGGGCCCCCCCTTTTAAAACATCTAACCATCAGATGTTTCGCCATTTATTACTACCCTTTTTGTTTACGATTTGAGACCCAAATCCCCAAACCCTTTAAAACCATAACTGCTCTTTTAAAAAACCATGCGCCCTTAGTTTGGTCAAAAGTCGCTTATGGGGAATTTTTATCGAAGGTTTTTCCGGGGAAGTAAAGGAAATACTATATCCAGGAATTTTAGCTTCCCGTTTGAATAAATGACATTAAAAAAATCGGTGGGTTTTTAAACAGGATCTTTTATTTCGAAACCCCATTTTTGCGAGTTTAAAAATTGAGTTTTTTTTTCAGGGAGAAAAGACACTATTTTACCCCGAAATATTTTCTAAAAAGTTTAAATCCGGACTTTAAAACAAAAGGGGGCCCGATAATTACTTGCAAAAGGGGCTCTTACTCCCTTTCTTAAATATGGGTGAAAACATTAGCTCATTTCCACTACTAAAAAACATTTTTGTCCATTGCGGTTTTTGAAAAAAACCCTTTTTAAGGGGACGAAATTTGACTGGGACATTCCCCCAAATTAATCTGGGCGAGTTTTTCTTCCCCCCCCAGGATTTTGCGGGGTCAAATTTTCTGAAAATTTCTTTGATATTTCGCCCTACTTTTTATCTCTCCTTTTCCAATTTTCCCCTTTTCGAATCCCGAAAACATTTTTTAAGGGTTTCTGGTAATGGAGCTTGGAGGAATAAAAAGGAATACAAAGGAAACCAAACAAAACCAGACCGATAGGCCCTTACAAGACTGTTTTGCTTTAACAAAAATACTACACTAATAGTTTAATAAGAGAAAAAAGGAATGGGAAGGAGAACTCCCCCCACCCACCCATCCCTCCACCCCAAGCGGGCCAAAAAAAGGAATTGATACCATGCAATATAAAAAAAACCCTGCAGGGAAATTTGTGAGGAAAGTTGAAAGCTGTAATCAGGCTAACTACTCTATTTTTGGGGGGGGTGGGGTTTGGGGCTTAAAATAGATGGCCCTGTTATGTGTTTTTGAAAGGGTGTAAACACAGTGTGGAGGTTAAAGGGGTTTGGGGGTGCGGCAGCCTTGCCTGGCGCTTTTTTGGGGAAAAGGGCAGCAGTAAATCAGGCCCCGCTCCCTTTCCCAATCCATTTGCGGATTGTGTACTTTCCATGTGGAACGCCGAAACACTTCAATGCCCCTGCAGCATTGACCCCGGGCCCTTAAAACCCCGATGGGGGTTCACTAACTGTCGGGACCCTAATTTGAACCACAGCCCTCAAAAGGTCGAGATAGTATTTGGTAACCGTTAACTGGGGGCTATCTGTGGGTGTTATGAGGTCAAATTAGGGGTTTGGGTGTAACCCTCAGTGTGGAATTTCCGGGGGTGGTGCGGCACCTTCCCGGGGGCGCTTTCTTGGGAGGCACAGCCCAACCCGGCCCCAGTTTCCTTTTTCAATCCACGCGGTATGCATTTTCCAAAGAAAGGACGCCGGGCACTTCAATGCCCCCTGCACCCGTGACCCTTTTATAAAACCCCGTGGTGGTCAAAAACTGCAGGGCCCTTCTAAAACCCAGCCCGTCACGGGTAAAAATTTTGTAGTAGTGACCTTTTTACTCGGGGCTGTCTGAGACGGGGTGGGGGGGGTTTGGTTTTAGACGCGACTGGGAATCATTTTCCCAAATGAAGAAAGTTTCAGAGGCCCCGAGAAAAATTTATTTTTCCGGGAATGAACAGTTGGAAAACCGGGGATTTGATATGAAATTTTTATCGAGGCGCTTTTAATGATTCTTTTGTATTTGAGTTTACAAACTCTGGGGAAACCCCATTCATACTTTTTCAACAGGGTTTGTAAAGAAGTATTTTGGGCTTCTTTTCTTTAAAAACCCTTTCCTGCTTTTTTTTAAACCCGTTGTTTCTATTTTACTTGACCTTTCTAGCGGGGAAAAGTTTTTTCGGGGACACTTCGTAAATCCTTGAAATTTTAAAAAACTTCATAAACCCCCACCTCTTACCCTTCTTTTTGGGTTAGGGGGTTAAGTTAAAGTTCTTTTAAACCCGGGTTTTTTCCGTACGATTTATTTCGAAATCTAGGTTCTTTTTGGGTTTAAACCCCTGCCTTATTTTTTCTATTTTATCTAGGGCCCTTTTTTTAAATATAAAGGTGCCCAGAACTCCCACCCCGAAATTCTAGATGGGGGCGAACGGGCGAGTTAAAAAGGGGAGTATAACTTTTTCAGATTTTAAACTGAAAATTCTCCAATAAAACCAAAACCCAATTTTTTTTGCAGTTTTTACTCCCCTATAAAAATTTGGGTTTTTCGGTTTTTAGATCTTTCGAGATTATAACGCCTAAAACTTTTTTTTTATCAAAACTTGTTAGTTTGGGGGGAAAGTTCCTCACGTAAATTTTATGAGGGTTGTTATTACCCCATATTGGGTTTTTGTAAAATGACATTTTTTCAGGTTGAAATTCATTTGCCAAAGTTTTTTGACCAAAATTTTTTCCTGTTTGGCCCCTTTTTTAATCGTTTTTTTTTAAATTGGGGGGGGGGAAAATTTTTGTAGAGGGTATGTTTGGGGATTTTTTGGGGGCATTCCCGCAAAAATTTCCCATATCCCCATGTGATTCCCTCGTCAATGGCCTTTATGTATTTTAAGAACCCGGAAAAGTTTTAGAGAAATGTCCTTGGGGGAACCCGCTATTTTTCACTGGTCCAGTCAAAAAATTTTCCCTTTATTCCACCCTTTGTTTTTCGTTTGACAGCCCGTTTTCTATCCAATTTGGAAAAAATGGCCTGTTTTTACCATGAGCTTTTACTTTTCTAATGAGACGCCCTTAAAGAGGAACTTTTTCGACGTTTTTTTAAAAACGAGGTAAACTAAAGGGCTACTGCCCTCGTGGGTTTTCGGACTTTTGAATTTCCTATTTTAAAATCCCAAATAATTTTTAGAGGCATGACGTTTATTTCTGAAACCCCTGCCTTTCGAGTCCCTTTTATTTTTGTCCCCTTTTCTTCTAAGAAATTAAAGATTTTGTCCCCTTTGTGGATTTCCCTTAATTTTTTCCCGAACGTGTTTAAAATGATTGGGCGGGTAGTTTTCCCCGGGGTGCGACTTGCTTCCTTTTTTTTTTATGGGTGTGCTTTTTTCAGTTTCCATTTTGCACGGTACATTTCCGGTGAGTAAAGATTATTTTAAAAAAAATGGGGAAAATGGTTTTTCTATTTTTGTTCTTTGCTTCTTTTTATATGCGTGGCGAAAATTTTTTTCAGGACCAGGGCTTTGTTTATCTTCATGTTATTTTTTCGCGAGCAAAGTGTCACTTCCCCGAAGGTTAATGGCTGAAAGGGAAGTACCTTTGTTCCCGGGTTTTTTGGGATGGGTTTTTATTTTGCCCTGTTTTCCACTGTGAAAAACTGATCAAAAAAGTTATTTAAAGTACCCCCCATAGATCCCTTTTTTTCTGTTTGTTTTGGGCCCTTTTCCATTTCCCCCGGGCCCCTATTTGACGTCATTACTTTTTTTTCCCTTTTTAAAATACTGTAAAAAATTTTTTAGGGGTTTTTTTTTGCTCATTCGGGAAACGTACTTCCAAATTTTTTTTTGCTCTGCTTAATGGTTTTTTTTTGTATTTTTGTCTAATTCTGTCGTGATCCCCGTTTTGGCGTCCTTTATTTTTTTTTTCTATGTGTTTTTTTATATGCACGCTTTTTTGTGCAAGGCTGTCCCTTTATTTCGCGGGGGCCACCATTTCGGTTTAATGTTTTGAAAAGTCGCCTATAAACGCATCGGGATTGAAAGGAATTTTTAAATTTCCCAAATTAAGCTTACCGGGGAAAATTTATGCCATGCTACATTTATGTCGTTACTTTCTGAAATAACATTCCAATCGGTGTTCGTTAAGATTTTTTTTTAGTTTTCTGAAGTCTTCCTTTTGATAACCAAAAACTTTTTTTTTACTTTCCCACTTGCTTGTCTTACTGATGTTTAAAACTGAAAGTAATCGCCCGGGGGTCCCTGCTACTAAATTTGGATCCGACGTTAACGTTACTGGGGGGGGCAAATTTTCGTTATTTTTGAAAATAAGATCTAAATATTTTCGGGGGGGGGGCCCCTCGTTGGATGATCCCCCTTTTGGTTTTAAAAACACTTTTCTTGGGATTTGAATGGAGTGTGCCCCCCAATGTGTTTTAGCCCAGCCCCCCCCAACTATTAACGGGAATTTAAAATCACCGAATTTACGCTTTCCTTCTGAGAACTAATTTTCCAAAATTTGTTTTTAGGTTCTTGCGTTTTGTATTTGTTTGGGCTGGGGGGTCGATAAACAAGGCCAAATTTCTTTTTTTTTTGAGAATGGGCGATTTAGTTGAACGAAATTTTCCCCCTTACTGTTATCAGTTTTTGTTTTTAGAAAACTTCCAAAAGGGATGAAGGGGACTTTAAAATATAAAAATACAACCTCCTCCTGCTCTTCGTATCCCTTTTTGAAATTAAAGTTATCCCCTTTTAAACGCAAATTCAGCCAAAAAATCCCCTATTTGTCGTATCTATCCATACTCTGAAATTCCGGGTGTGTATTGGTTCTGAATAAAATAGTTCCTCTAAATCATGAAATTTTGTTTCGTATACTACGGGCATTAAAGTAAAAAGCTTTAAAAATCGGGGTGGGTATTTGGGGGTTTGGGGAACTAAATATTTTTGCTTTGAGTGAACGGGGAAATTTATTTTCGGGAACTAGAGCTTGGTTTTTTTGTCGGAACCCCCTACCCGCTGGGGGGTTTTTTTTTTATTTGTAGTTTTTTACCGCGTCATTTTGTAAACCCACCGAGTCGTGCAGAACCACTGAATTTAAGTGGAGCCATCGTTTTGGAAGAGAATCGGTTTTTTTATAAAAATGGTTTCCCTAAGTTTTTATTCAACTCTTTTTTCCCTTTAAAAGATTTTCGAACGATTGTTTGTGGGTGAAGGCCTTTTTTTGTAGAAGCTGTTTGCCGCATTGGGTCCTCGGAAGAAAAACCAAATATATGATTTTAAATAGATTTGAGTTTATATTTATTCCTCCTCTTGCGATATTTGTAAAGGGGGGCCTCTGATCTTGGTTTTTTTTTTAAATCATTTTTTTCCCGGGGGGGGGGTGAATAATGATCAAAAGGGGTTTGCGTCGGGGTCCTTTGTTAAAACATCGCAGGCTTCTGTTATGGGGGTTTTTAGGGGCGCTCCTGGATCAGTGCCTCTTTTTGTGTTGGGGTCACGACCAAAAGAATTCCCCTAGCTATCCGAAAAGTTGAGTTTCCCCCATCAGTTTGAAAGTCCTTTTCCACTGAAGTTTTTGGCAAAGATTTCGAAACTGTTTATAGGGGATTGGGTGGGGGGTTGTTTCTTTTCAATGGCTGTTTTGGGCGCCCTTTTCCCCTTAAAGGGTGGGAAAGGGACAGAGGAGGAGGAGGGGGGGAGGGGGGGGAGGGGAGGGAGGTAGGGGTTTGGGGGAAGAGGGGGGGAGGGGGAAAAGGAGGGGGAAGGGGAAGATGGGGAAAGGGAAAGGGGGAGGGGGAAGGGAGGAGGAGGAGGGGACGAGGGGGACGGGAGGAGGAGGGGGTGGTGGGTGGAGAGTGGGAGGCGGGGGTGGAGGGGAGGGGGTGGGGGAAGGGAAGGGGAATTACAGGTGTGGGGGGGAGAGTCAGACCTAAGTACAGGGTTAAGGGGAGATTTAGGGCAAAAGGCGGGGGAAAGGATTTTTGGTCAGGTCAAACAGGCGGGGAATGGAATGTAGTCCCGGGCAAAAGGCCCTGGAAAAGGGGGTGTAAGGGAGGTTTCCCAGGAGGAGGGGAGGAGGGGAGGAGGATAGGACACAGCGTGAGGGTAATATAAAAGGGGAAAATGGAAGCGTAAAATTACATTTAAATTTAAAAAGAAGGGGGGGAACATTTTTTTCCCCCCCTTCCCCTCCTCTCTCTCTCTCTCCCCTCTTTAATTCTCCTTTTCCCCCCTTTTCCTTTCCTCCCCCCTCCCCTCTTCCCCTCTCTCCTTTTCTCTCTCTGAAAAAGGCCGTAATATAAACCAACATTTATTTACATTCACAGGATACGAGTAAATGGGGGTGGTGATGCTTGGGGGGTAGTGGTTGTGGGTGGTGGTATTTGGGGGGGGGTGGTTTGGTTTTTGTGGGGGTGGTGGTGGGGGTGGGGGTGGAGGGGGTGAAATGCTAATGGGAATTTGGGGGTGGGGGGTGGGTGGTGGTGGTGGTGGTGGTGGTGGTGGTGGTGGTGGTAGTGATGGTGGTGATGGTGATATTTGTAGTGGTGGTGATGATGGCAGAGAGGAAAAAAGGAGTGGCACATCTTTTTAAAATTTCCCCCAAGCTTTATTTTAATCTCCCGGACACTTTATTCAGTTTAACTTTAGTTTACCCCGTCCTCTCGAATCTCCCTTTCCCCTCAGTAAGGCTTCCCTCCTTTCATCTCTCTCTCCCCAGCTCTCACTTCTCCTTCATATCTATACTTCTTTTATATCTTTGCTTTCTCCTATCTTCAATCCTACTTTCCTTCCTTTACCTGTCTCCTTAGGTACAACTCCGTGTTTTCTCTCTCTTTCTCTCTTCTTCTTCTTCTTCAGTCTGAAACTTCCCCCTTCCCTTTTAAATTTTCCCTCTATACCGTCCCACCCCCCCTCTCTCTCTCTCTCTCTCTCTCTCTCTCTCTCTCTCTCTCTTCTCTTTCTCTCTCTCTCTCTCTCCTTCCATCTTCCTCGTTTTGAATTACTGCCTTTGGTTCATGTCTTCCATTACCTGGCCTCCTTCCACCTCTTTCCTTTGCTTTGCCTTTTTTTTTCTTTTTCCCCTTATTATAAAAATTATTTTTCAAAAATTCCAATACTTCCAAAAATTTTTTTTGGGAAAAAAAATATTTTTGGGGGGGGGGGTAGTATTTGTGTTTTTCTTCTCCGTTAGGGAAAAGAGAGGGGAGAGAAGGGGAGAGAGAGGAGAGGGGAGAAAGAAGGAGAGGGGAGAGAGAAAAGAGAGAGAGAAAAGAGAGAGAAGGAAAAGAGAGAGAGAGAGAGAGAGAGAGGAAAAAAAAAAATAAAATATAAAATATAAAATATATTACTTATATATACCGTATATATAAAATGATCGTAAGGAAAGTGAATGATAGACTAACTTACTGAATGAATGAATGAATGTATGACTATTTTAATTATTATTATTATTTTTATTTTTTATTTTTTTTATGTTGTAGCCTATAGCGCCTGTAGGCATATGGAGAATCTTGATGTTGGTCGAACTCGCCCGTTGGTGGCGCAGGCTGGATTTTTATAGTGACACCTGTGGTCTCAGGTGAAGATCCCATTTTCTATGATGTTCTTGATCTTCAGTGTAGGCACATGCAGCCCCTAGAGTCCACCGTCACACTCGCAATCGGCAGACTGGTATACGCTGCATGTGGGTTGCTTCGGTCACTCGACGATGGCTTTGACAGTAGCTCCTTGGTGAGACTTGAACTCGGGACCTTCTGTTCCCCTACCAGGCTCTTGAAAGAGTTGCCCCCGGCAGTATTCGAACTCGGGACATTGAGTTCAGCACTCCAAGACGCTAACCACTTGGCCACCGCCTCCCCAAATGAAGAGACTGCATACAAATAGCTTTTTAACTGAGAGAGAGAGAGAGAGAGAGAGAGAGAGAGAGAGAGAGAGAGAGAGAGAGAGAGGAGAGAGAGAGAGGAGAAGAGAAAAAAATTGGGTAATCCCAAAAAAGGGGAAATTTGCTAACATCAAGGTCATTGGCACGGAAAAGGAGAAGAGGGGGAATGGGTGAGATGGGGGGGAAAGAAGAAGAGAAAAGAAGGAAGAGAGAAGGAGGAGGAAAAGAAGGAGGATAGAGGGGGGATGAGGGGAAGAAGAAAGCACACCCTTTTTTATGTACCCGCAAGCATTTCAGTCTCCCCCCCCCCCACCCACACACACACCCTTCAAAAAACCCCCCCCTGCCGCAACGAAATTCCGCGCCCGGTAGCCACACGGGAAAGGGAAAAACTTTTAAAATGGGGGAAAAGGGAAAAGGAAAATTTAAACCCCTACAATTAAACAAGATCAAAAACCCAACTAAAAAACAAAAAATAACCACTTTTAAAATTTATAATCTAACCCAACCAAATTACATGTTCTAAAAACCTATGTCTTCGAATAAAAACCTAACCTAACCTAACCTAGGCTAAAAAAAAAATCAAAAAACCCTTATGTCACCCTAAAATTCCCTAGACTAACCAAACCTATCTAAAACCCCCTAACGGTTTAAAAATTAAAACCCCCTCTTTGGGGAAATATTGGTTTGTTTAACTGGTCTGTATTCTGGGACTGAGATCTGGGGAAAGTTGGGGCAGGTTTCCAGCTTTTTTCCTGTGATACGGATTGAGGCAAGGTGCGCCCCTTTCCCCATCACTTTTAAACCGCTTGAAATGGACTGGGTTTTGGGAAAAGGTTGTAGATCAAAGTGTTTGGGTGGAGCATCCTGGGGCAACCCAAGATCACTGTCTTTTTTTTTCCCGGATGATGCAGTAATTTTTGGGCTGAGTCGCGGGAGGCCCTTTTGAGGGCTCTGGGAGCGCTCCCCGGGGAGGGGGAAACCCTTTGGGATTTGGGGTCCCTGGCTCAAAAAAAAAAAACCCCAAAGGTCCAGGTATTTGAGACTTACTAGATAAGCAGTACGGGTCTTTTCATGCTGTGGCGGGGAAACCTTAAAGATTTTTGGAAAGTTTTTCTTTCCCTTTGGGTTAGCGCAGCCAAATATACGGCGGGCCCCGTCAAGAAGCCCTTACGAGGGTTGGCATAGCCCAGGTGTTATGGCTCGCTCAGCGGGAGTATTTGGCGTTGTGGGTACCTGTGCGGAGGAAAAAACCCGGGATCTTAAAGTCGCTTGTACCCCTGCCCTTACTCTAGGGTTTTTGGGGAGACATGGACACAAAATTTTGACTTGAAGAACGAATCAAGGGCCTTTGGGTAAAAATTTGTCTTCGCAAATCATGGGTAGCGTTTGGGTTTAATTCGTTTCAAATCAGCGTTTTCCCCGGTGAGATTTAAATCGAGGCCTATTACCTGCATAGTCCGTCGCGCCAATTTCCGGCTATTTTGGGCATGGGGCACGCTCCCCTTAAACCGATCCTTCCATGGGGTTTGGGTTCTTAAGAGACAACCCCGGGCGGGGAGGGGGCCCAAAGGGGGGCCCCCCAAAAGGGCTCTTTGGCTGAGGAAAAGTTGATTTTTCTTGTCGAAGGCTTGGTAATGGGGAAAAGGAGCCTGCATGGAACTCCGCTGGTGACCCCCGGAAGTGGCCCCGTAGGGTGGGGGGGCGACGCCCCCCCCGGCGTATCCCCAAAAATTTGATTGATTGATTGGGGTTTGATAAATGAGGTTTACTTATACAACTAATCTACCGTAGATAACCTATAGTCGCCGTCATTTGGGCCATTGCACAAATTTCCCCAGGAAACCAAATATATTACAAATTTTTAGATCAATAAAAGACTTTATGTCCCACTGAAGCCGCAGGGAAACAGTAGTTTAAAATTATATTCAACACGGGCAAACATGTTTTTCAGTGGTACAAAAAAGTCTGTAGGATACAAAAATTTCCCGTAATTATTGTCCCATGGCGACATTAGTGAAAGGTGGCAAGAACTGACGCCCTACAGTGTTTCTAGGGTAGCTAATACAATAAAATGGCCCTAAAATTTTAATGTATACAGAAAGCATGTTATTTATTCCTTTCCCTATTTCAGTCATTTTTCTCGTATTATCCTCCCACCCCAAATTCACAAAAAAACTTTTTTTCCCCCTTTTAATAGATTTTAGGTGGAAAAAAAAAAAATACAAAAAAAACGTGAAACCCTTTGCCCCCCCTGCTGTAATGAACGGAAAAATCCCGGGAAGGGTGGGGGAAAAAGAATGATAAAACGCGAACTTTATTTAAATTTTTAACGGATTTTGGGGGGGAAAAAGGGGAAGGGGGATTTTCTTGGGGGGGAAAAAAGGGGGTCGGGGTTTGGGGGAGAGGGGGGAAAAGGGGTGGAGGTATGGGAGGGGAGAGGGGGAAAGGGGGGGGTCGGGGGAGGGGAAAAAAAGGGGAAATTTAAAAAGTCATAGGAAAAAAAAGAAACAAGAAGGACAGAGGGGGATGTATATGTATTTTATGAAAAATTTGCTTTCCCTTCTCTCCATGGTCTGTTTTCGGGGAATGAGAGGGGCTGTAAATGGGGGGCCCGGGTTGTATCCCTTTTTTCCCCTTTGAATCGGGAGTGAGGCAAGGGTCGCCCTTTTGCCCCACACTTTTCAACACTTGTTTTCGGGGGTATTGGAAAAAATTTTGTAGATCAAAGTGTTGTGGACTCCGTGGGCAACAAAGATCCCTGATTTTTGTTTTTCCCGGGATAAAAGCAGAAATCTTTGCTGAGTGGGCTGGAGGTCCGGGTGAGGGCTCCCCGGGGCGTTTGAAAACGGGGGGCCCAAACCCCTTTTGGGACTTGAGGTCTCCGGGTTTTAAAAAACCAAGGTCCAGGTTTTTGGAGATTTTACTAGTTTGAATCAGTACACTGTTCATGGGTTGGTGGCGAGGAAATTGAATTTTTAAAATTTTTAAATTTACCTTGGTACGCACCCAAAAAAGACCCGGTCACGCCCAAAAAGTCTTACGGGGGGTTTGGGCTGGGCCCCAGGGGGTTTTTTTTAAAAACCTGGAATCCTCAGGGGGAGTTTTTTGGCTTTGGGGTCAGTCCTGTGCGGAAGGCCCAAAACCCGGGATCTTAAAGTCGCTTGTGACCTTGTTTTACTCTATGGTTGTAAACTGGCACTAAATAGTGACTTAAGAGACGAATCAATTCCTTTGGTAAAAGTGTCTTCGCAGAATCAGGGGGTATCGCGGGGATGTTTTCGTGTCAAATCAGCGTTTTCCCCCGTGAGACGAATCGGGGCCTTTTTACCTGCATGTCCGCAGCGCCAACTTCGCTATAGGGGGCATGGGGACACGCATCCTAAACCGACCCTTTCCCCATTTTTTTTTATTTTTGTAGGAGAAAATCCGGCGTAAGGGGGCCCAAAGGGGGGCCCCCAAAAAAGGCTCGTGGCTGGAGCAAGTTGATTTTTTCTTTTCGAGACCTGCTTGGTAGGGGAAAAAAGAGCCTGCAGGGGACCGCGCTGGTGCCCCCGGGGAAAGTGGCGTCGCAGGGTGGGCGGGGAAAACCCCCCCCCCCGGGCGTATCGCCCCCAATGATCCCTCTCTCTCTCCCCATTTTCCCCTCCTCCCCCTTTCCTTCCCCTCCTCCTCTCTCCCCCTTTTTCCTCTCTCTCTTTTCTAAATCTCTCTCTCTCTCCCCCCCGATTATAGGGCATGAATCCACTTTAGGGGTTTCCCCCAAACATTAAAAAAAAATCAACATTAAAGATTTGGCCTAATCCTTTTCCCCCCTTTCCTAAAATCCTCCCCCTCCACCCTTTCCTCCCCCCCCCTCTCTCCCTTTTTTCCCCCCTTTTTCCCCCCCTTTTTCCCATTCCCCCATTCCCCCTCCCCCAAACCTTCCCCCCCTTTTTCTCCCCTCCCCCAACACTATAGAAAGGGAACTAAAACTTAAAAAAAGCACCCTTTTAACAACCCCACAGAACCCCAATAACAACCTCAAAACCCCCTTGACAACCCCTCAAAACCCTGTTAACAACCTCAAAACCCCAATTAACAGCCTCAAAACCCTATTAACAACTCGAAACCCCAATTAATAACCTCAAAACCCCAATTAACAACCTCAAAACCCCAATTAACAATCTCAAAACCCTCTTAAAAAAAAACCCTCACAAAACCCCAATAACAACCTCAAAACCCCAATTAACAACCTCAACTCTCTTAACAACCTCAAAACCCCAATTAACAACCTCAAAACCCCAATTAACAACCTCAAAACCCTCTTAACAACCTCACAAAACCCCAAAAAAACCTTTAAAATCTCTTAAAAAACCTCATAAACCCCAAATTTAAAAACCTTTACGACAAAATTTAAAACTTGCCGAGCGTGAAATTAAAAAACAACCCTACAGGTTTGAATGGGGTTTTTTCCTGGTTGCTACCATCTTTACCCAAAACTATGTCACCCAAACCTGACACACATAAAAGAAACCCCACAAAACTTTGGGGAGGCTTTCCGTTTAAATTTGGGCAGAGCGGGGTTTTTATCAAGGGGGTTTCCCTTTTTCAAATATTTTTCCGGGGAACAATAGTAAATCAAATTTTTAAGAGCTGAACAATTTTTTTTTTTTTTACCTGACTATTCAGATTAAATGGGTATGGTTTTCCAAAGGCGCTTTTAAAATTTTTTTTTTTAATTGCCAAATAATTTTCCTTATTCTATTAACATTTCGACTATTTGTTACGTTATTTACGACTATTTTTAAGTTTTTTTACGACTTTTGGGTTGTTTTTTTTAAAGACTATTTGGGACGTTATTTACGAATATTTTTTCTTATTTACGACTATTTGTTACGTTATTTACGACTATTTGTTACGTTATTTACGACTATTTGTTACGTTATTTACGACTATTTGTTACGTTATTTACGACTATTTGTTACGTTATTTACGACTAAATTTTTTACGTTTAAATTTTCACCCATTTTTTACCCTTATTTACGACATTTTTTACTTTTTTTACGACCCATTTGTTTTCGTTTTTTTAGACTATTTGTTACGTTATTTACGACTATTTGTTACGTTATTTACGACTATTTGTTACGTTATTTACGACTATTTGTTACGTTATTTACGACTATTTGTTACGTTATTTACGACTATTTGTTAGTTTTTTCGACTATTTGTTTTCGTTTTTTTACGACTATTTGTTACGTTATTTACGACTATTTGTTATGTTATTTACGACTATTTGTTATGTTATTTACGACTATTTGTTACGTTATTTACGACTATTTGTTACGTTATTTACGACTATTTGTTACGTTATTTACGACTATTTGTTACGTTATTTACGACTATTTGTTACGTTATTTACGACTATTTGTTACGTTATTTACGACTATTTGTTACGTTATTTAAAGACTAAATTTTTTACGTTTTTTTTTACGGGCTATTTGTTACGTTTTTTTACACTATTTGTTTTCGTTATTTTACGAAATATTTGTTCGTTATTTTTCGACTATTTGTTATGTTATTTACGGGCTATTTTTTCGTTTTTACACTATTTTTTTACGTTATTTTCGACCCATTTGGGTTAAAAGGTTTTTTTACGACTATTTTTTTACGGGGTTTTTACGACTATTTTTTACGTTATTTACCCACTTTTTTGTTACGTTTTTACGACTATTTGTTTTCGTTTTTTACGACTATTTGTTCTTATTTACGACTAATTTTTTATGTTTTCAAACCCCATCTGTTCCCGGCTTTTTTTTGTTTTTTTTAGTGTAAAAAAATTTTTCGAAAATTTCGAATAAATTTTGGACCCAAAATTTTGGTAATCAAAAAATATTTGTTAAGGAAAAAAATGATTTAAATTTTTGGGTAAAACGAATCACAACTTTGGGATGGGAAAACCAAATTTATGAAATATTCGGGCGGGAAAATATGCCGGCCCACGAAATGCCCCCCCCCTAGTTTCTCCTTTTATCATCAGTTATTTATATTTCGGTGTTACAGCGTATTTTTTTCCCCCTTTCTAAGAGGGGAAAACCATAAAAAAGAAATTGAAAAAATAAGACAAAAAAGGCAGAAAGGGAAAGAGGGAAAAGAAGAAGAAGGGGAAGAAAGAAAGGGCCCGAGGAAAATTTGAAAGAAGAAAAACCTGGAAAAATTTTAAAAAGACGAAGAAGGGAGAGAGAAGGGGAAAGGGGAAAAAGAAGAAGGGGGGATAGAGGAAATTAAAATGACGAAAAAATATGAAAGAAAAAGATAGAGGAAAAAAACAAGAAAAAACATGAACAAATAGAAGAAAATATGGAAAAATGCGAATCCAAAGAAGACAAAGTAAGAAAAATTGAGGAAATTAGAAGGCCGAAAAAATAAGAAATAAGATAGAGGGAAAAAAAAAAAAAAAAAAAACAAATGGAAGGAAATATGGAAAACTGCGAAAACAAAGATGAAAGATGACGAAATAGAGGAAGAGGGGGGGTAGGGAAAACAAAAACCATGGGGAAAAAAATGGGAAAAAACGGGAAATAATTTATTCAATCTATTTATTAAACCCTTCCTTGGTTTTTTTTTTTCCTTTTTTTAATCAGTATTTTTAAAAATATTTTCTGGGCTTACAGCACCCTTTCCTCGCGACGTTTCCCGGGAAATTTTCTCTCTCTCTCTCTTTTCCTTTCTCTCCCCCTCTCTCTCTCGTCTCTCTCCTTTCTCCCCCTCTCAAAATTTCTCTTCTCTCCTCCCTCTCTCTCTCTCTTCTCTTTGCTCTCTCCTCCTCTTCTCTCTCTTCTCCTCTCTCCTCCAAAAATTTTGGAATTTTTGCTTGGGGAAAAGAACTTCTTTTTTTTTTTTTTGGGGGGAGAAAAAAGGAAAAAAAAGGGGAAAAGGGGGGAGAAAAAAGGGGAGGAGAGAGAAAGGAGGAGAAAAGGGGGGAAAAAGGGGAGAAGTAAAAAAAAGAGAAAGGGGGGGAAAAAGAGGGGAGAGAGAGAGAGGAGGAAGGTTACATCTTAGGCAAGAAAACAAAAAAAGGGACTACTCCCCTCCGTTAATATTTTACCCTTTAATTTTCCCCAAAAACCCCCACTATAACCACTACCAAATTTCACTAAAACCCCGCACCCCCACCACCCATTTATCCACAAACCCCCCTCCCCCCATTACTCCCCCCCAAATCCCCCAAACCCCCCTTGTCCCCGTCCATTCATTCACTCCCACACAAAATTTTGTCGTCTTCCTACCCCCATTTCCTTTTTTTTACTCCCTCACCCCTCCTGTCTCACCCCCAAAACCCCAACCCCACTCCCCCTCCTCCTCACTCTCTATTCTACTGCCTGCCTGCCTGCCTGCCTGGGGCCCGCCTGCCTCCTGCCTGCCCGCCGGGCCCCCGCCTCCTGCCTGGGCCCGCCTGCCTGCCCCCCCTGCCTGCCCCGCCCGCCTGCCCCGCCTGCCTGCCTGCCTGCCCGCCCGCCTGCCTGCCTTCCTGCCTCCCCTGCCTCCTGCCTGCCTGCCTGCCTGCCTGCCTGCCTGCCTGCCTGCCTGCCTGCCTGCCTGCCTGCCTACCACTCCACCACCACCACAACTAATATACGCAGCTTCTATAACACTCTCAAAGGGACAAAGCCGGTGGAAGAGTTGAAAAGTTAAGACGAAGAGAGGCACAGAGAAGAGAAGAGAGAAAGAAGAAAAGCAGAGGGATAGAGGAAATTAGAAGGACGAAAAAATAAGAAAGAAGAAGATAGAGGAAAAAAGCAAGTAAAAACATGAACATATGGAAGGAAATGTGGAAAATGCGATAACAAAGAAGACAAAGAGAAAAAAGAAGATGAGTGATACAAAAAAGAAGAAGACAAAGAAGAAAAAGAAGAGGGATATAAAAAAAAACATACATGAAAAAAAATGGGAGAAAGAAAAAGAAAAAGAGAGAGATAAAGAAAACTAGCAGGACGAAACAATAAGAAAGAAGATAGAGGAAAAAACTAGAAAAATATGAACAAATGTAAGGAAATATGGAAAAATGCAAAAAAAGAAGAAAAAGAGGAAGAGGGATAGAAAAAAAACCATAGGGTACATATGCAAGAAAATAGGGAAAAACCGCAAAAAAAAAAAAAAAAAAAAAAAAAGAAGATCGCGCGAGAGCAAAGAATGGCTGCTTGGAATAAAAATAGAAACAGAGTTAGGATACTTAGACGGGAGTGACGGCATGTACTAGTAGATACTTGGTAAGGGCAAACACTGGAAATTAGAAGGACGAAAAAATAAGAAAGAAGAAGACAGAGGAAAAGAAGCAAGAAAATACATGAACATATGGAAGGAAATGTGGAAAAATGCAAATCCAAAGAAGACAGAGTAAGAAAAAGAGGAAGATGGATAGAAGAAAAATATTAAAAAAACATACACATTGAAAAAATGGGAAAAAGCGCAAAAAAAGAGAGTTAAGTGTGGCCGGAAGAAAAAAAATAGAGGAGGCAGAGGAGGAGGAGAAGGAGAGGAGGAGGAGGAGAGGAAGGAGGAGGAGGAGGAGGAGGAGGAGGAGGAGGAGGAGGAGGAGGAGGAAGGAGGAGGAGGAGAAAAGACAAGAGGCAGTAGCTATAATGAGACGGGATTGACGGCTTGTACTAGTATACAGACTTGGGGGGGCGCGCCACATTTCCTACACCATGCATACTACACAGCACATCTACAAATTTAGCAGATTTTTGAGTAGTGACATATTTCCTACAGAGATACAGCATATCTCCTACACACAGTAGGTGTAGGAGATATGCCTGACACTTGTTTTTGTGTAGGAAATATGA
>JACEEZ010004648.1:215000-217500 GCA_016584305.1 Chionoecetes opilio | reverse complement strand
CGTCATACCAAATATATCAACGAAAATGATGACGATAAAGATGATGACAGTGATGATGACAGTGATGATGACGGTAAAGGTGATGACAGTGATGATGACGGTAAAGATGACAGTAATGATGACGGTAAAGATGATGAGTGATGATGACGGTAAAGATGATGACAGTAATGATGACGGTAAAGATGATGACAGTGATGATGACGGTAAAGATGATGACAGTAAGGATGAAGGTAAAGATGATGACAGTGATGATGACGGTAAAGATGATGACAGTGATGATGATGGTGTGTGGACGGAGGACGCGATCAAAAGACTCCATCAAAGTTTTTAATCACCCTGGTCAAGTCCTTGTTTAAGTTTTTTAATTCGCACATATAATGAAAGAGGTCCTTTTGATCACAGAGGAGGAGGAGGAGGAGGAGGAGGAGGAGGAGGAGGAGGAGGAGGAGGAGGAGGAGGAGGAGGAGGAGGAGGAGGAGGAGGAGGAGGAGGAGAGAAGAAGAAAAAGAAGACGAGGAGGAGAAAGAAAATATATTGGAAGCTAAGTTCAAGTAGGAAGAAAGAGGAAGAGGATAAGGTCAAATAGGAAGAGAGAGAGTTCAAGCAGGAAGAAATATGAGAGAAAGAGAGAGAGATAAAAAAAAGATAGTTCAAGCAGGAAGAAAGAGAGAGAGAGAGAGAGAGAGAGAGAGAGAGAGAGAGAGAGAGAGAGAGAGAGAGAGAGAGAGAGAGAGAGAGAGAGAGAGAGAGAGAGAGAGAGAGAGAGAGAGAGAGAGAGAGAGAGAGAGTTCAAGTAGGAAGACAAAGGAAGAGTGAGGGGTCAAGGAGGAAGAAAACATCGTTGTTATATTAGAGGCAAGAGAACCATTGTCACATTGCAACACTTGACATTTCTCTAGTTATTAATCAAACATTGCCAGTGTAATCAAGGGCATACTGTTACCTCTATTCGTTAACTCAGACATTATCGAATTTCAACGCCAAATTAATAGCATCATAATTAAAAAGTGATTAATATATTCAGTAATTAGCGTGATATCTGTGCCACTAATATATTCATCAACGTAATACCTGTGTAGTACTTGTGTTACGATGAAATACGATGAAAATGTTTACCTGCCCACACTTGTCTGTTTGTCTGAATGCATGGACGCAGCAGTAAAATATCTCCACATAATATTTCACCCGTAATGGCAGTAAAAAATCTTCACTAATTGTAATAGCTATTCAGTGCAGAGCAAAGGTATAATATGCAGTGAAAATATATACGTAATTTTTTTTTTTTTTTTTTTTTTTTGCCCTTGACCAGACCTTTGTGATGTAAAAAATAAAGGAAAAAACCCCACACACATTCATACAGCGGTAAGTTTGTGTTCCTCTTACAGCTTCACTTTAACATTGCTAACGTTCATTACTCTAACATTCTGTATTATGTCCACAAAGTATTCAAAATCTTTACTATTTCTAACCCCTTCACGCCCAGATCTTTCCTTTGCTATGTAAAATCGTCTATTGTTAGACATAAAATTACAAAAAGTAACTTAATATACCAAATTTGCTAGTGGACAAGGGTACTAAACAGGGCATATCTATTAAAATATTGCTTATATTCACTAAAATTGTCTAGTGATACCAAAATTACAATGGAAATTACGTTCTGGGTCTCAAGGGGTTAAGGCCACCGAAATACTGTCAACATCAACCATACCTTCGGCAGAGCTGAGGGACACCGGGGGGCGACATAAGCTTCTTATCTTTACAGGCGTCACACACAAAAAGTAAAAAAATCCCATCTGTATCACCACGGGGAGGGCCAACCATCACAGCCCTCAATAGAAAAAGCCTGCGGGCGGTATAGGCTTAAACATGAAAAGAAAATATGAAATCCTCTGCCTCCCCTTGTCCTTCCTATAAAATCGTGCAAACACATTATCTCCGCAGTTTAAATTCAAAATCTTTACCAATTTATATTTTTAGAAAACAACCTACATCCTTGTATTGTCCGGGATGCCAGACACAGATATTCTCTCTCTCTCTCTCTCTCTCTCTCTCTCTCTCTCTCTCTCTCTCTCTCTCTCTCTCTCTCTCTCTCTCTCTCTCTCTCTCTCTCTCTCTCTCTCTCACACTCTTTTTGTTAATTTTTTTCACCACTTCTCTCTTATTTTCTCTTTCTCTTAAATTTTTCTCTTTATATCTCATTATTTTTTTCTTTCTCTCATTTTTTCACTAATTTTTTCTCTCATATTTTCTCTTTCTCTCTAATTCTCTCTCATTTTTTTTTTCTCTCTCTCTCTCTCTCTCTCTCTCTCTCTCTCTCTCCTCTCTCTCTCTCTCTCTCTCTCTCTTGGCTTTAGAGCAATACCCTACAATGTAACCCGAAGACCACATGATTTACGTATACCATTGTGCAGGACATCACATGCACAACAGAGTATCTGTCAAGAGGAACTAAAAGCTGGAACAACTTACCAGAACATTTTATTACTGATGAAAACTTAAA
>JACEEZ010004648.1:127500-210000 GCA_016584305.1 Chionoecetes opilio | reverse complement strand
ATACTTATCTACTTTTTCTTATTTTTTCTATTTACTTATATATTTTTCTTCCCAGGGCGTTTAAGGGCGGCATGCGGTGTGTGGATCGCTACACCGCCAAGTGCATGAGTCAGGTGGAGAGGGCCAGCCTTGACCTCCACCTGCAGGGCGCGCGATCCACCCTGGCCTTCCTCTGCGATGACCCCATATTCAAGAAAGGTCAGGTCATCCTCACCCCCCTTTTCCTATCCCCTGAAGTACCTATGATCTCATCGTTATCAGGTTATCCTTCCCTAGGTCATTAAAGTACCTATTAGCTCTTCGTTTTGATGTCCCTTCCCTCCCTTAAATTTATAAATAAATCCTTCTTTCAATTTATCATCATATTTTTTCTTTAATTGGTAAGTTCCCTTATCCTTCTCTCCTTCTCTTCCTTTGATCAAGTACTTATTACCTCTTAATTTCGTTATGATGTCCTTTCCCTCCCTTTGGTGTGTAGAGTCCTCCTTCTTTTTATTTATCATTATATATTGTTTCCTTTAGTAGTTTGGTAAGTTCCCTTCTCCTTCTCCGTCCTTCTCTTCCCTTTCATATAACTACCTATTATCTCTTCGTTCTTCTATGATGTTCCTTCCCTCTATTTTGGTGTATACATAACCCTTTCCTTAATTTAACATCATATTTTTCCCTTAATTTGGTAAGTTCCCTTCTCCTTCTCCCTCGTTCACTTCCTTTTCATATAACTACCAATTATCTCGTTGTTCTGATATTCCTTCTTCCCCTTTAGTGTAGTTACATTTCCTCCTTCCTTTAATTTATCATCATATCTTGTTTCCTTTAGTAATTTGGTGAGTTCCCTTCTTCTTCTCTTTCCTTCTCTTTCTGTTCATATGACTAGCTATTATCTCTTCGTTATGATGTTCCTTCCTCCCCTTTAGTGTAGCTATATATCCTCCTTCCTGTAATTTATCATCATGTCTTGCTTCCCTCCTTCTCGTCCTTTGATCCAGCACCTGTTGTAGTACTTGTTTTCATCTTCCTTCCCCCTTCTCATCACCTTCATTAATGCATCCTCCTGTTATTTAATTACTCGTACGTCCACCTTCCCTCGTCTCCTGTTTCTCATAAATATTGCTTCTCCTTTGTTGTTGTATCCTCTTCCTCATTCCTTTCCAGTTAATCTAATAAAATTGTATCTTTATATCAGCCTTATTTTCCTTATAGTACTCGTATGTATATCTTCATTTATACAGGGTGTAACATGGGTTTCTACAAATATTTATACAGGTGAAAGAACATGTTATTCTAAGCAGAAAATCTTCTATACACATATGCTTTTTGAAGCTTCCTTTAGACGTGAGATGAAGTGAGAAAAATTACCGCGGCCAGTAATTTCACAACGGGGGGCGACGTATGGAGGTAGTGCCGTGTGTACTCGCGGTTGCCTCTCGGTTAAATTATGCATTAATTAATCAGAATGTATTTTGTTTACCTTATTCATCTTCCTTTTACTTTGGGGTCGGTCTCTCTCTCTCTCTCTCTCTCTCTCTCTCTCTCTCTCTCTCTCTCTCTCTCTCTCTCTCTCTCTCTCTCTCTCTCTCGTGTCCCAGGCAACTCCTCTCGACCTTGTTAGAAAAGTCACGTGTTTTCCTTTGTCCACTGTTTAATTGCGTTTCAATGTAAATATTCTGTTTCCAAAGACATTATAATCCTAAAACGGAACATTCTTTTTCTTATGGGACCAACCAATCTCTCTCTCTCTCTCTTTTAGGTTAGGTTAGGTTAGTTCTGTCTCTCTCTCTCTCTCTTAGGTTAGCTTAGGTTAGTTCTCTCTCTCTCTCTCTCTCCTCTCCTCTCTCTCTCTCTCTCTCTCTCTCTCTCTCTCTCTCTTCTCTCTCATCTCTCTCTCCTCTCTCTCTCTCTCTTAGGTTAGTTTCTCTCTCTCTCTCTCTCCTCTCTCTCTCTCTCTCTCTCTCTCTCCTCTCTCTCTCTCTCTCTCTCTCTCTCTCTCTCTCTCTCTCCTCTCTTCTCTCCTCTCTCTCCTCTCTCTCTCTCCAAAGGGCCTGAAGACATACTATACATCACCCTAACCTGCCATCCTCTTTTATACTGGAAGGGGATCGGGATAAAACATAAGATAAAAAGATGCTGAATAAATGTCACCTCTCATTCCATTTCCCGAGATCACTGACTCAGGCCATTCCGTGTTTACGTACAAAGTCTGCAATGCCTTCCCTTTCCCGCCATTCAATCACCCTTTGTTAACCTTTACTAACATCCATAGTGTCTTTTTCTTTCGTTTTCTTTTGTCCTTCAGGTTTAAAAGTGTGACTGTCAGTGATTTATGTAGATGTATTTTATGTGCTATTTGTAACATATTTTTATCTTTGCTGTTGTCATTTTGTGTTTTTGTTGTTTTGTAGGTGTGTTTGTGTTTGTTTTCGTTGTTGTTGTTGTTTTGTAGGTGTGTTTGTGTTTGTTTTCGTTGTTGTTGTTGTTTTGTAGGTGTGTTTGTGTTTGTTTTCGTTGTTGTTGTTGTTTTGTAGGTGTGTTTGTGTTTGTTTTCGTTGTTGTTGTTGTTTTGTAGGTGTGTTTGTGTTTGCTTTCGTTGTTGTTGTTGTTTGTAGGTGTGTTTTGTTTGTTTTCGTTGTTGTTGTTGTTTTGTAGGTGTGTTTGTGTTTGTTTTCGTTGTTGTTGTTGTTTTGTAGGTGTGTTTGTGTTTGTTTTCGTTGTTGTTGTTGTTTTGTAGGTGTCTTGTGTTTGTTTGTCTGTGCATGTTTGTTATTGTCGCCTCTGATCCTCTCGATTTTTCTCACTTAAAAGTCTGAGGTAATGAAGTTTCCATCCCGTGCACACGACAATAATATTTTCAAACGTTACTCACAATTAAAACTTTCGCATACTGTTATTTTCATTACTTCTTCTACCGATGCTGTGAATACTACTACTGTTACTACTATTCTTAATACAACTACTTCTACTACTACTTCTACTACTACTGCTACTACTACTAATTCTACTACTACCACTACTACCACTACTACTACCACTATCCCTGCCAAAATAACTGCTGTCAAATGTGTCAATACGTCCGTCACTCTAACTACCACTTCAACTTCAACTACAACTACTACTACTACTACTACTACTACTACTACTACTACACTACTACTACTTCATTTAATATCACCACGTATTCAGCATTCTTCAAAATCCCTCCCGTTTTATGCCAAGCCCTTTCAACACATTATTCCTTCCGCCTTGTCCCACATCTTTCCTGGCTTCCCTGTGTACCTTCATCAACAATTAACAAGAAGCAGGGTCTCTCTCTCTCTCTCTCTCTCTCTCTCTCTCTCTCTCTCTCTCTCTCTCTCTCTCTCTCTCTCTCTCTCTCTCTCTCTCTCTCTCTCTCTCTAATTAATATCAACGTTGGTCTTACCCCTGAAGGTACTCAATATGATGAGAGAGAAAGAGGAAGAGAGAGAGAGGATAATGATGATAGGAGGAGGGGAACAAATAGTGAGGAATATATTGAGAAAGTGAGTGATGAAGGAAGGGAGGCTGGAGGATAGGTAAAAATGGAAAGATGAGGACAAAAAGCAATCAGGGAAATGAATGGTAGAATTGCAATGATCTATAGAGAAAGTGCACCCTTTTGTGAAACCTTTTTGTCAACGCAGCAAATCAATCAAAATAATAGTGAGTGAATGAATAAGAGAGAGAGAGAGAGAGAGAGAGAGAGAGAGAGAGAGAGAGAGAGAGAGAGAGAGAGAGAGAGAGAGAAGAGAGAGAGAGAGAGAGAGAGAGAGAGAGAGAGAGAGGAGAGAGAGAGAGAGAGAGAGAGAGAGCAAATAAATCCAGAAAATAGTGAGTGAATTAGAGAGAGAGAGAGAGAGCAAATCAATCCAGAAAATAGTGAGTGAATTAGAGAGAGAGAAAGAGAGGGAGATAAGAATGACATCAAGAAAAAACGTAAAGTAAAAGTAAAATTTGCATGTGGAAATTGTTTAGATGCCAAATAAAAAATGAAAAAAAAAATCACAAAGTTATCGTTGAAAAAACAAAGCATCATTAGCCAACACTTATGACCGTAATAAAAAAATATTGATAATTACCCAAGTTTTTTTTTCTGCTTTCATTTTAACAGACTACGCCTCTTGTTTGAATACTTAAAACACACACACACACACACACACACACACACACACACACACACACACACACACACACACACACACACACATACACACACACACACAAAATAATCCCCCCCCAAAAAACTTTGCTTATATGAATTTCTCCATTTACTCCATGAATTTATTTTGTCTCGTCTCAATACTTCATCACAAAATAATGACAAACTTTACGTAAACACTGCATGAAAACAAAAACTGACGAAGGCACTGACGAAGACATCCCCGAGTCCCTAATTGCCTTGTCGTGACGAACCTCAAACAACATAATTATTCAGCAGACCAATTCGAGTACCATAACGACCCACGAAACGAGACGAACGTGATATTAATTAGAGAGAGAGAGAGAGAGAGAGAGAGAGAAGAGAGAGGAGAGAGAGAGAGAGAGAGAGAGAGAGAGAGAGAGAGAGAGAGAGAGAGAGAGGAGAGAGAGAGAGAGAGAGAGAGAGAGAACATGTTAATCTGAAATCTGCTGCCTATGTTGTGGTATTTCATATTCTGTTCATTGTCGCCGAAAAGGGTGAGACAGAGGCGGTTGGGGAGTAAATAAAATATGTATAAAATTAAAGTTAGAGTCAAGGGGTTGCAACGAGGGAGCGCAGACAAAGGCGGCAGTTCGTGAGGAAACTACAAAATATATATAACACCAAGCTTATTCCTGACTCGCGTAGCTATTCCACTGAGGGCAACATGGACACAAAAACCTCTCTCTCTCTCTCTCTCTCTCTCTCTCTCTCTCTCTCTCTCTCTCTCTCTCTCTCTCTCTCTCTCTCTCTCTCTCTCTCTTTTGTTTTATTTACACTCCATCTATATTGCATAACTCTGTTCAACCTTTGTATATACTTGAAACCGTAAAAAAAGGCACGTTTATTAATTAGTTTAACGTTCTCTCTCTCTCTCTCTCTCTCTCTCTCTCTCTCTCTCTCTCTCTCTCTCTCTCTCTCTCTCTCTCTCTCTCTCTCTCTCTCTCTCTCTCTCTCTCTCTCTCTCTCCCTTCCGCATCTCAGCTACGTAGTATTCAATAGACAAAGTTATCCCGCCATAATTCCAAGCTTCACCAACTGTACAGATTCTCAACTTAGGGACGAGACGTGACTGCAGCGAAGCAAATACATCCAAGACTGTGGTTGCATGGGTGAAGGTATGGCAGTGGTGGATGAAGAGTGGATGAGGATGATGAGGAGGGTGAATGAATGGAAGTGAACGATTGAAAAAAGAACGTTGGTGGGTGAGGAGTGGATGAGAAAGATGAGGAGGAGGAATAAATGGAAGTGAGGAGTGGAAAAGAACGTTGGTGGATGAAGAGTGGATGAGAATTATGAGGAAGGTGAATAAATGGAAGTGAATGAGTAAAAAAGAACGTTGGTGGGTGAGGAGTGGATGAAAAATAACGTTGGTGGGTGAGGAGTGGATGAAAAATAACGTTGGTGGGTGAGGAGTGGATGAAAAATAACGTTGGTGGGTGAGGAGTGGATGAAAAATAACGTTGGTGGGTGAGGAGTGGATGAAAAAGAACGTTGGTGGGTGAGGAGTGGATGAAAAATAACGTTGGTGGGTGAGGAGTGGATGAAAAAGAACGTTGGTGGATGAGGAGTGGATGAAAAAGAACGTTGGTGGGTGAAGAGTGGATGAAAAAGAACGTTGGTGGGTGAGGAGTGGATGAAAAAGAACGTTGGTGGGTGAGGAGTGGATGAAAAATAACGTTGGTGGGTGAGGAGTGGATGAAAAAGAACGTTGGTGGGTGAGGAGTGGATGAAAAAGAACGTTGGTGGGTGAGGAGTGGATGAAAAATAACGTTGGTGGGTGAGGAGTGGATGAGAATGACGAGGAAGGTAAATAATTGGAAGTGAAGGAGAGAAAAAGAACGTTAATGAGTTATTAAGGATGTTTACTGGTGATTAATTACGAAGGGTGATTGGCTGACAGGTAGCTAGAGGGTAAGGAAGGGTGTGAAATTAACGGTGAGGTAAGGATGATTGGGTAAGGCTGGGAAGAATTGGGGAAAATGAGGAATGAGGAATAAATGGAGGGAGAGAGAGAGAGAGAGAGAGAGAGAGAGAGAGAGAGAGAGAGAGAGAGAGAGAGAGAGAGAGAGAGAGAGAGAGAGAGAGAGAGAATATGAGGATTAAAGCGAAATATAAATAAAAGAAACAATATGCGTGGGGATAAGAGGAGGTTGGAAGGGAGACTCAAACAAACTAAACCGAACAGCAATCCTCCGCTTCCTGGGATTTCTGGGTATTCAAGTCTTTTTCAGCGTGTAAGTAGAGCCAGTCGTGTGTGTGTGTGTGCGTGTGTGTGCGTGTGTGCGTGTGTGTGTGTGTGTGTGTGTGTGTGTGTGTGTGTGTGTGTGTGTGTGTGTGTGTGTGTATTCATCTAGTTGTATTCATCTAGTTGTATTTTACAGGGCCAGAGGAATGCTCGTGGGGCCCCGTCTCCATATCAACATTTTTATCATTCATCCTTAGTGCTTTGTGTTGGCCGAAGCCACCACCCCGGGAGGGGGGTCACAAACCCCCGGCTAACACCCGGTACCCATTAACTGCTGGGTGGACAGGGGCTCGGGTTTTAAGGAAACAACCATCTGTTTCCGCTCCGCCCGGGGATCGAACCCGGGACTTCTCGGTTGTGAACCGAGCGTGCTATCCCTTACACACGGAGTACCCAACACAGTGTGTGTGTGTGTGTGTGTGTGTGTGTGTGTGTGTGTGTGTGTGTGTGTGTGTGTGTGTGTGTGTGTGTGTGTGTGTGTGTGTGTGTGTGTGTGTGTGTGTGTGTGTGTGTGTGTGTGTAACTAGAAAGGAGTACACGGAGAGAATTATAACCCTATTATGGAGTTCATTGGGCATGTTAAGCGAAAAATGTCTGGAATATAATGATATGATATAAACTCGATGATCCTATTTTCCACTCGGTGAATAGGAATAGATGGGTTGTAATTGGTGTCAAAAAACTCGAATAAAGATTATGGTTCCCTAAATAGATAACGGAACGAAAGTCTTCAATCATGTTCCCATTTTCTTTCATCAAACATCAATATATACATCGGCAACCAGCGTAGCATCAATACAAAGTAAATAATGGGAAAGATTAGATGTTATATCGCTTAACTTATTCCCCAACGTGTGCTCAATATATCTGCTTCTCCAATACTGCGTCAGCCAATGGAGAAATGAAGTACGAAAGAAACACGGATGAGTCAGTTTGCCCTTGCAATGAAATAAATAACGTGCTTGAGCTGCGTAAAAAGTTTTGCGGATAATATTTTTGTTTTCGTTCTGTTTGTCCACGATGATTGTTTGTTGAGGAGTAACTTTGCGGCCAACTTCGTAATGAGATTGTATTATAATGTGTGGGTGGGTGGGTGGGTGGGTGGGTGGGTGTGTGTGTGTGTGTGGGTGTGTGTGTGTGTGTGTGTGTATATGTGTGTGTGTGTAAGTAAGTAAGTAAGTAAGTAAATTTATTGCCATCAAATATTACAATATAAACTGAGATTGATATTATGTAGTGTTGAGGCACAGTCTGTCGAGCGTCAGCTCCCTGACAGACGGATTTATATATATAGATACAATATGTATTACAGGCAACCCTTAATAACAGTTATTTTTAAATTGATCAGTTATTGTTACCTAGTAATAATACTAACATAATAACAACAATAATAACTAAGATATTTACAAAATCAAGGTTTATTAATTGAAGGCTTAAGAAGTCTGGTTAGCTAGCAGATGTGGTTTTAATTTCTTCTTAAACATAAATAAATGTGTGTGTGTGTGTGTGTGTGTGTGTGTGTGTGTGTGTGTGTGTGTGTGTGTGGGGGTGGGTGGGTGGGTGGGTGGGTGGGTGGGTGGGTGGGTGGGTGGGTGGGTGGGTGGGTGGGTGGGTGGGTGGGGGTGGGTGGGTGGGTGGGTGGGTGGGTGTGTGTGTGTGTGTGTGTGTGTGTGTCAGACATGGGCATGATTATAAAAAATGATTATGATTTGATTTTGATTTATCATCCGGAATAATTTTTTATTATGATTAGATCATGATTAGTCGTTTTTTCCTTTTTATGATTATGATTTGATTATGATTATTTCCCTTTACGTATTTTTGATTATGATTATTTCCCTTTACGTATTTTTGATTATGATTATTTCCCTTTACGTATTTTTGATTATGATTATTTCCCTTTACGTATTTTTGATTATGATTATTTCCCTTTACGTATTTTTGATTATGATTATTTCCCTTTACGTATTTTTGATTATGATTAGATTTTTTCTATTATTGCTTGATTATGATTAGATTTTTTCTATTATTGCTTGATTATGATTAGATTTTTTCTATTATTGCTTGATTATGATTAGATTTTTTCTATTATTGCTTGATTATGATTAGATTTTTTCTATTATTGCTTGATTATGATTAGATTTTTTCTATTATTGCTTGATTATGATTAGATTATGATTATAATCACATTTTATTGTGATTATTTGTACACAGTAATGTATTATTAAGGTCATTTTTTTGTTCAGTTATACATTAGTCAACAGTGTTTTTTATTGCAATTGACACTAGCTTAAAGGAATGTGTGACTTGTCAACAAACGCAAATTAACAACTTCACACACCTCACTCTTACCCGATTTGCTGACAATACCATTGGATATTAAGAAACACTGAGACCACTATCGGCTTCCTGAGGAAATTTTGCATCGCATTAGTATACATTTATCACTGTAATGTAAGTACAAGTATACGAAAACAAGGGTTAAGTAAAACAGTGTATAAACATTTCCTCCCACTTGTTTGGCTTCAACTTCTCATTGTTCGGCTACTTATGATCACATTACATTTCTAAGCACGTTTCCTGAATCTGCACACTTTTCTGACTATGACGGTATAGGATACGTCCCAGTGTGAAAATATCTAGAGGGTCAAAATAGTCATTTGATCTTTGTTTTGCTTGCATCTCAGCCGCCGCGTCGCCATCTCATGGAGCAAGCGACGGGTGAACGTTTTCTGCGGGGGTACAGCAAGAGAAATGGGGACCGCTTGCAAGCGAAAATTTTTCTGCTCCCCGCAGAAAAACGCCCAATGTAAGTGTCATGCTTTGCAAAACATGCTTGGACCTGGAACATAATATATATGAAATTGGCTAATTTATTAGGAGAAATAGATTTGCTACATGGAAATACAATGAAATAATCACAATAATCACATTTTAATCATTGATTATTATGAAGAAAAATATGATTATGATTTGATTATGATTAAAGCTGCAGCTTCATATTTGATTATGATTTGATTATGATTATACCTGTTGCTTTACTTTTGATTATGATTTGATTATGATTATGTAATCACAGCCTTGGATTATGATTTTATTATAATAATTATAATCATGCTCATGTCTGGTGTGTGTGTGTGTGTGTGTGTGTGTGTGTGTGTGTGTGTGTGTGTGTGTGTGTGTGTGTGTGTGTGTGTGTGTGTGTGTGTGTGTGTGAGAGAGAGAGAGAGAGAGAGAGAGAGAGAGAGGGAGAGAGAGAGAGAGGGGGAGAGAGAGAGAGAGAGAGAGAGAGAGAGAGAGGAGAGAGAGAGAGAGAGAGAGAGAGAGAGAGAGAGAGAGAGAGAGAGAGAGAGAGAGAGAGCAAATAACCTGTCCTATCGCTCCGGTACCGTCTCGGGACCCACCTAAGCGGAGGTGCTTCTGGCACTTCAACTCAGCTAAGTGGGAAGACCTAAGGCAGTACTACTCTGATTTTCCATGGAATGATTACTGCTTCCATGTCAGACCCATCTCTTTGTGCAGAGCGCATAACTGAGGTCATAGTCTCTGGCATGGAGACGTACATTCCACACACTTTCTCTAATCCTAAAGCCCGTCAACCTTGGTTTAACTCTGCTTGTTCTCATGCTGTCCGGGATAGAGAGGTAGCTCACAAACGGTACCGTAAGCATCCATCTCCTGAAACTCATGCCCTTTATATTTCTACCCGCAATCATGCCAAATCTTTACTTCAACTTACCAAAAAACTCTTTCATTCATAGAAAATGTCCAAATCTTTCTGAATCAAATTTCTCTCGTGATTTCTGGCATCTAGCAAATAACATATCTAACAATTTTTCTTCTTCATCTTTCCCTCCTATGCTTCACCCAGATGGCTCCACAGCTGTCTCATCTACTTCTAAAGCTGAACTCTTCGCTCAAGCCTTTGCTAAAAATTCCACTCTGGTTGATGAAGGGCTTGTTCCTCCTTCTCCTCCACCCTCTGACTATATTATGCCTGTCATTAAGATCCTTCGAAATGATGTTTTCTTTGCCCTTTCTGGCCTAGATCCTCGGAAGGCTTACGGTCCTGACGGAGTCCCTCCTATTGGGGCCGATTTCTCAGTCGTCCCCTTTCGTTGGGGTCCTTACCAACGAACGGCCATTTCCATCCCCAACAACAAAATCCGATTTCTTAGTCGTCTTTTAGGCCGCTGTTGGTTTGTATCGATACCATAGATTGGAACCTTTGGGGACGCCGGGTTGGGCAGCCTAGTGCCTCCCCAACAATGCTTACCAATGCAGTTATTTATCAAATACCACTAATTCCTACTTCCATAGGGTTATATTTTCTTCTGAAAAAGATGTAAACAATTATCAGACAACGCATCAACACGTTAGAGGGTTATAATGAAAGAAAAAGAAAAGTTTTAAAAGAACTTGGATGGCCGCGGTGAATGCACGTCACCAGCTGTCAAGCAGACAACATATTTTTCACGGCCATCTGCCTTAATAAATTATTTTATCTGTCACCCTATATTCTCATATACTTCAGTAATATTGTAGGTATATATGCACAAGATATACAAAAGTATATGTGAACTTGTTATTATAAATAAAAGTAATAACTATAAATAAAAATTCAAATTATATATAATTTAATATAATACAATTTATATATAATCAAATAAAAAAAAAAAAATTATAAATTAAAGTAGAATATTATAAATAATCGTTGTTATTATTTATGTGTGTAAAAAGTAATTATTTACTGACTTTGGATGGAATATTTACATTTTCCGCCACTCAGGCCTACCAACAGTACCGAATCTGCCGTCTTTGATTCGTTGGTATCCTTACCATGTTGGGGAGCTCCTGGTTCACGAAAACAGCGACTAAGAAATCGGATCTCTTTCTTAGTAAGGACTGTTACCAGGTTGGTAAGGCTTTTGGTTAGGGAGCTTACCAAAGGACTAAGAAATCGGCCCTTGTTCTCAAAAACTGTGCTTCTGTGCTTGCACCCTGCCTGGTCAAACTTTTCCGTCTTTGTCTATCTACTTCCACCTTTCCTTCTTGCTGGAAGTTTGCTCACATCCAACCTGTTCCTAAGAAGGGTGACCGTTCTAATCCTTCAAACTACCGTCCTATAGCTTTGACTTCCTGCCTTTCTAAAGTTTTTGAATCTATACTTAATAAGAAGATTCTTAAGCATCTATCTGCTCACAATCTTCTATCTGAGCGTCAGTACGGTTTCCGTAAAGGGCGATCTACTGGTGATCTTCTAGCTTTCCTAACTGAATCTTGGTCATCCTCCTTTAGGGGTTTCGGTGAAGCTTTTGCTGTTGCCCTTGACATATCAAAAGCTTTTGATAGAGTCTGGCACAAATCTTTAATTTCCAAACTACCCTCATTCGGTTTCTATCCTTCTCTCTGTACCTTCATTTTAAGTTTCCTTTCAAACCGTTCTATTGCAGATACTGTAGACGGACATTGTTCTTCTCCTAAATCTATCAATAGTGGTGTTCCCCAGGGTTCTGTCCTATCACCCACTCTCTTTCTATTATTCATTAATGATCTTCTAAGTCTAACTCAAAGCCCTATCCACTCCTACGCTGATGATTCTACCCTGCATTTTTCAACATCGTTTATTAGACGTCCAACTCAACAGGAACTAAGTGATTCACGGAGAGATGTCACCGAGCGCCTAACTTCTGATCTTTCTATAATTTCTGATTGGGGCAAAGCAAACTTTTTTTTGTTCAATGCCTCAAAAACCCAATTTCTTCACCTATCTACTCGACAAAACCTACCAGATAACTTTCCCCTCTTCTTCAATGACACTCAACTGTCTCCTTCTTCTACAATGAACATTCTAGGACTATCCTTTACTAAAAATCTGAACTGGAAATCTCACATTTCATCTCTTGCTAAAACAGCTTCTAAGAAGTTAGGTGTCCTGTGGCGTCTGCGTCCTTTTTTTTCTCCCTCCCAATTGCTTGCTCTCTACAGGGGCCTTATCCGCCCATGTATGGAGTATGTCTCACATGTTTGGGGAGGATCCAGTCAGACAGCTCTCCTAAACAGGGTTGAGTCAAAAGCTTTTCGTCTCATCAACTCCTCTCCTCTGACTGACTGTCTTCAATCTTTAAATCACCGCCGCAATGTTGCTTCTCTTGCTCTCTTCTACCGTTATTTTCATGCTCACTGCTCTTCTGAACTTGCTAACTGCATGCCCCCCCCCCTCCCGCGGCCTCGCTGCACAAGACTTTCTACTCATTCTCATCCCTATTCTGTCAATCCTCCTAATGCAAGAGTTAATCAGTATCTTTACTCTTTCATCCCTTTCACTGGTAAACTCTGGAACTCTCTTCCTGTTTCTATTTTCCACTTTCCTATGACTTAAATCTTTTCAAAAGAAGAGTAAACAAGACACCTCCTGAACTAAATTGGCTCACCCCTCTTTTTTATTTTATTCTCTTACTGTCTTCTTTATAGGGACTGGCAACTGAGCGGGCTTTGTGTTACCCATTTTTGTTGTGCCCTTGGCCAGTTCTTTGTGATGTAAAAAAAATAAAAAAATATTTAATCTTACAAAGTGACATGAAATAAATAGAAAAGCTGCGACAAAAATAGAATGAACATCGCATCTGATAAGAGGGTAGAACTGCAAAACAGAAACATGAGATATAAATAAGTAAAAAGGAGGATAATTTACAGAGATAAAAGTTTGTCTTTCTGTCTGTCTGGGTCTGTCTGTCTGTCTGTCTGTCTGTCTCTCTCTTTCTGGATCACAGGAGGCTTACAACAGAATGGTGCATATCAACAAAAAGCTACACCATTCAAAATCAATCAAAACAAAGCCCAACCTTCGCAACACATTTATGGGATTGTAACTCAACACAGCAACTCCAGGACGATACAAAGCAACTCAGGAACGATACAAAGAAGTCAATGACACGTGACATAGCTATCGTTCACCAGCTATCGTTCTGACAGCTATCGTTCACCTGTCAATCCATCAAGCCAAGTTACTCCTGTCTGCTTCTTTGTCTGAATGTGCAGGTATAGTGAACGTGATTGACTGGTTAAGACTTGTGCAGGAAAGTGAATGGATAGCAGTCGAGTTTTTTTATTTCGAGGAGGAGGAGCAGGTAAAGGGAAAGGAATAGGATGAGCAGGTAAAGGCAAAGGAGGAGCAGGAAAAGGAAAAGGAATACGAGGAACAGGTAAAGGAAGAGGAGCAGGAAAAGGAAAAGGAATACGAGGAACAGGTAAAGGAAGAGGAGCAGGAAAAGGAAAAGGAATACGAGGAACAGGTAAAGGCAAAGGAGGAGCAGGAAAAGGAAAAGGAATAGGAGCAGGAAAAGGAAAAAGAAAAGAAATTAGAGGAGCAGGAAAAGGAAAAGGAAAAGGAGCAGGAAAAGGAAAAGGAAAAGGAATATGAGGAGCAGGAAAAGGAAAATAAATTGGAGGAAAAGGAAAAGGAATAGGAAGAGCAGGAGAGGAGGAGGAGGAGGAGGAGGAGGAGGAGGAGGAGGAGGAGGAGGAGGAGGAGGAGGAGGAGGAGGAGGAGGAGGAGGAGGAGAGGAGGAGGAGTAGGAGGAGGAGGAGGAGGAGGAGGAGGAGGAGGAGGAGGAGGAGGAGGTGAAGGTCGAACTAGTAGGAAGTGAAATCGCGAAAAAACAAAACTGACAACACGGAAGGATTCTCTTTAACCTTGAAGTGCGCGAAAATATCTGAATGTAAAATATTAGAATTGATGAATAGATAAAACAAAATGAATCGATAGAAAAACATGAATATTTCTTTGTTGTCAGTGTTCATCCTGGCTGGTTCTCTCAGTGTACCGTCAATAACACTATAGTCGCCAGTCACTTGCCACTGCACCAATGTCCCCAGGCACAATATATTACGAATTTTAGCATCACAACAGACTTTTATGTGCCACTGAAGACATGTAGTGTGATGTACATAATATAAATTACTGTGCATGCCTCTTCAGTGGCACATAAAAGTCTGTAGTGTTGCTAAAATTCGTAATATATGGTGCCTGGCGACATTAGTGCAGTGGCGAGTGACTGGCGACTATAATGTTATCTACGGTAGCTCAGCAGTTGGAGTGGCGCGAACCAGAAGTATTAAGCCGCCTAACCTTTCGCCTAACTTTTCCTAAACCTGTTATTAAAATCGAGCTAAACTTCCCTGATTACGTAGCAGCAATTTTCCCTTCCTTCCCTTCACCTAAGATTCTAAAATTAATTCAATGTTCTGTATATATTATATATATGGAGTCTGGTCAGGGTTGTCCCCTGCTACTGGTAAATGTAACCCAGTACAACCAGCCGCATGGTCGGATCGTCGGCGACTAAACCATCTACCTCCCTGGTTCTACCAGCGAGGAGGGTGTGCTGGACACCCAGATGGACTAAAAATAAGACCATCTTTAAGGGCAGATGAACTCACTATTGAGTAAAAAAAAAAAAAAAAAAAAAAAAAATGGCCATCCAGCCCCAGCTATGGGTGAAATAGTGGGCAGCCTGGGGTTAATCCCTACAGGGGGTTCTGCGTCCCTGGCCACGGTGAGCAGTAAGGCCAATCCCTGACATAGATTGGTTGGGGGGGGGGGGGGGGGGTTTGCAACCCCTCCCTGTAAAAACCTTAACGAGCCACAAACATATTAAGAGGTAGAGGCCGGGGGCGCGGTAATCGCGCCCCCGACCCGGTTTTGCCGGGGGTCCGACCATGCAGACCCCTCCAATGCCGACGCAGGGGAGGGGTCTGCCTATGACGAGTGCGGGGCAAAGCCCTCGGGAATCCCGCACTCTAAATCAAGTGGTAGGGCCCCCTAGCCCAACTTTTTCTTATGGGGGTGGCCGGGGCGGTGCAGAGGCGGCGCCTGCCCGTCGAATCACTCCTGGGATCAACCTGCGGAGGGTTCTTCGTGTGGGCTCGTGGAACGTTCTGAGCCTCTCAGACGATCATCGACTACCTCTCCTATCGGGCGAGCTCAGTAGGCTGAGGGTGGATATAGTGGGACTCTCTGAGCGAGAGGCCTGGCAGTGGCGAGACTAGCAGTGGGGGGTTACACCTACTACTGGTCCGGCATGAGCAATGGTCACCGTGTACGGGGAGTAGCTATAGGCAGCTCCAGCAAACTGCAGCCGTCAGTTGTTGAGGTTACTACGGTTGATGAGCGTATAATGCGGGTGAAGATGAAACACACTCTGGGTTTCATGTCTCTTGTTGCAGTGTATGCTCCTACCGAGGTGCGTAAAACTGAAGAGAAGGAGATGTTCTACGCCAAACTCGACTCTGTATTAGAGCAGTGTCCTCCTCGGGACACACTCATTATCTTGGGCGACTTCTATGCTACTACTGGCACTGTGAGAGATGGCTACGAGTTATGTGTTGGTCCCCATGGCTCCGGTACCAGAAACACCAACAGTTCTCTGCTTCTGAACTTTGCAAGGTCTGGAAGGTTGAGAATTGCAGGTTCTTGGTATCAGAGACCAGAGCTGCACCGCTGGACATGGTATAGTAATGCCGGAAGGGTAGCTAAGGAGATCGACCACGTCCTCGTTAGTACTCGTTGGAGGATCCTCCAGAACTGCAGGGTTTACCGGAGTGCTGAGTTCTTTGGAACAGATCACAGACTTGTTGTTGCTACACTTAAGCTTCATGTCAAGTCCAGAAGAATCTCAAGAGGTAACCATACTGTGTTTCATCTTGAGAAACTGAAGGACTTGACATGTGCTCATGAGTATGCGGTGGCAGTCTCAAATCGGTTTGATGTGCTCGGTGCTCTCGGGGACCCTGTAGAACTGTGGGATACCTTGAAACGTGAAACTCTACAGGCTGCCAGGGGGTGTATTGGGGAGCGCCCGAGGTCAAGGCGTGGTTTTGTCTCGACGGAGACGCTGGAGAAAATCGAGGAGAGTCGCGCAGCCAGGCTGGCTGGGAACCAGGACCAGTACAGGGCTCTGTCACGCCGGACTAGAACCCTCCTGGGGAGAGACAAGGAGAGGTATGTCAGGAGTCTCGCTGAGGATGTCGAGGGTCATTTGAACGCTAATGACCTCCGACCCGCCTACCGAGCCCTGAAGAAGCTCCGTTCCAAGTCTCCATCTCGGGCGAGTGCTATTCGAATAGCAGATGGGCGCCTTGTGTCGGACATGGATGGGCAGATGGCTCGTTGGGCTGAGTACTTTGGGCAGTTGTTCACGGTGGACCCTCCAACTGAGCAGCTTCACACCACTGGGTTACAGGCAGTGGATGCCGATTCTACCATTGACGAAACTGCACCCTTTCTTGACGAAGTCAGAGAGGCTGTAGCAAAGTTGAGGGGTGGAAAGGCAGCTGGTGTTTGTAATATCAGTGCGGAGCTCCTCAAAGCTGGGGGTGAGGCCATGATCCGCGGGTTGCATGCTGTCCTGACTGCCGTGTGGCAATCAGGTAGCATTCCTCCTGACTGGAAAAGGGGGCTGGACGTCCCTATCTGGAAAGGGAAAGGGGACCGTCAGGACTGCAACAATTACCGCGGTATTACACTGCTCAGCGTACCAGGCAAGGTGCTTGCCCAGCTATTGCTGACACGGATTCGCAGTCATCTGGTGAAGCATCAGAGACCTCAACATTCTGGGTTCACGCCTGGTAAGTCAACAACGGACCGTATCCTAGCGCTTCGTGTCCTGGTGCAGCTCCGACGTGAGTTTCGACATGGGATGCTTGCAGCCTATGTTGATCTCAAGAAGGCGTTTGACTCAGTGCATCGTGAGTCACTCTGGGATCTTCTGCGACTTCGCGGGATTCCTGCAAGGACTATTGGTTTGATAACTGGTCTGTATTCTGGGACTGAGAGTGCTGTGAAGTGTGGGGCAGGTGTATCCAGCTTCTTTCCTGTGAATACAGGAGTGAGGCAAGGGTGCGTGCTTGCCCCATCACTTTTCAACGCTTGTATGGACTGGGTATTGGACAAGGTTGTAGATCAAAGTGATTGTGAAGCATCCGTCGGCAACACCAAGGTCACTGATCTTGTTTTTGCCGATGATGCAGTAATCTTTGCTGAGTCGCTGGAGGTCCTGGTGATGGCTCTCGAGGCGCTGCACGAGAAGGCAAAGCCTTTGGGACTTGAGGTCTCCTGGCTTAAGACCAAGGTCCAGGTGTTTGGAGACTTACTAGATGAAGCAGTACAGGCTGTTCATGCGTGTGGCGAGGACATTGATCTTGGAAAGTTTTACATACCTTGGTAGCGCAGTCCATAATGACGGCGGGTCACGTCAAGAAGTCTTACGGCGGATTGGCATAGCCCACGGTGTTATGGACTCGCTCAGCGGGAGTATTTGGCGTTGTCGGTACCTGTGCAGGAGGACAAAGATCCGGATCTTCAAGTCGCTTGTGATCCCTGTCTTACTCTATGGTTGTGAGACATGGACACTAAATACTGACTTGAAGAGACGAATCAATGCCTTTGGTAATAAGTGTCTTCGCAGAATCATGGGGTATCGCTGGGATGATTACGTGTCAAATCAGCGATTGCACCGTGAGACTGAATCGAGGCCTATTACCTGCATAGTCGGTCAGCGCCAACTTTGGCTATATGGTCATGTGGCACGCTACCCTGAAACCGATCCTTCCCATCGGGTTGTATCTGTAAGAGACAATCCGGCGTGGAGGAGGCCAAGGGGGCGCCCACAAGGCTCGTGGCTGGGGCAAGTTGATGTTTCTTGTAGAGAGCTGCTTGGTATGGGAAAGGAGCCTGCATGGGAACTCGCGCGTGGTGACCCTCGGGAGTGGCGTCGTAGGGTGGGCGAGGCGACGCGCCCCCGGCGTATGCCCCTAATGATTGATTGATATATATAAAAACTATCACGTTATTTTATAAAAAAATCCAGCCTGCGCCACCAACGGGCGAGGGCCAGCCATCCAGAATGTGCAGGGCCAGCCACCTGAGCCCTCAAAGAAAAAATAGCCTAGTCTCTATAGGCTCCAATGTAAAAAAAAAAAAAAAAAAAAAAAAAAAAAAAAAAAAAAAAAAAAAAAAAATCCCTTATCTATTTTTATGTTACCTTTCCTTTCAACACTCATTCCCCAGATTCCAATCTTCTGGCTCTCACAAGTCTCCTTTAATCACCAATTATAAAACTTTTCAGTAGCGACCTCAATACATAATCATAACTAAACCTGTCTGTACCCTAACTATTTTTTATGTTACCTTTCCTTTCAACACTCCCATTCACCAGGTTGCAATATTCCGTCTCTCACCTGTCTCTAGTAACCCTTTCACGCCCAGATCTTTCCTATGCTATATAAAATCGTCTGCTATTAGTCATAAAATTACGAAAAGTTACTTAATATACCAAACTAGCTAGTGGACAAGGATACTAAACAGGTCAAATCTATAAAATATTGCTTACATATATATCAAAATCGTATAATGTCAGTCAAATTACAATGAAAATTACGTTCTGGACCTCAAGGGGTTAATGACCAGACCACCTCTTCCCACACAGGTGATTGAGGTTACGAGGTCTCTCATTTTCACACCTGTCTCCCTTCCCTACATACGAAGTCCCTCATTTTCACACCTGTCTCCCTTCCCTACATACGAAGTCCCTCATTTTCACACCTGTCTCCCCCCGTTCCCTTCCCTACAGAGTACCTGTCGCACGCTAAATGCATCCGCGAGGTGAGGACAGACTGGGACCGCTGCCACCTGCAATTTAAACACCTCGTGGGCAAGGAACATTCCAAATCCAACCTGACGCAGACCAAACGAGACCATAACATCTGCTGGTGAGTGGGACCATAACACACACACACACACACACCACACACACACACACACACACACACAGGTCGTATACTAAGCCAAACAAGACTAATCAAACATGATGTATTTTCACGTACATTAACGTAATTACTATCACGCCATCTCTCTCTCTCTCTCTCTCTCTCTCTCTCTCTCTCTCTCTCTCTCTCTCTCTCTCTCTCTCTCTCTCTCCGTCAATCCGTGAGTTCGTTATTTCGCTCCGTTGGTCTTTTTCTTCAATTAAATTTTCTTTGTTTCCGTTCTCTCTCTCTCTCTCTCTCTCTCTCTCTCTCTCTCTCTCTCTCTCTCTCTCTCTCTCTCTTCCTCATAAGTAACAGTCGCTTCCTTTACTACTTTTCCTCTCATAAATCTCATCTCCTCTCAGTCTTCCCTTTCACTATCTTATCTCGGTTGTTTCTTGAGTCCATTTCTCTCTCTCTCTCTCTCTCTCCCCCCTTCAGATCCACATTCATTTCATAGTCTTCCCACACACACAAAATCTCCATTATCCTTCGTCTTTTCTTCACACATTTCTCCTCTACCTCACACAGTTCTCTCTTTTCTTCCTTTCTCCACGTACTACGAAAGCTCCGTCCTTTTCCTACTCTTCTTCCCGCTTCTTCCTTTCCCAGCATCTATCCTTCACTCCTTTATCCCTTCATTTCTTACCTCCCTTTCCCTAGTATGTCCTTTTTTCCTTTCTTCCTTATCTCTACCATATACACAAACTCTATCTATCTCCTCTCCCTCACGCTACATTCCCTTTCCCGGCATCTATCCTTCACTCTCTATCCCTTCATCTCTTAACTCCCTTTCCGTATAGTATATGTCCTTTATTCCTTTCTTCCTTATATCTTACATATACCCAAGCTCTATCTATCTCCTCTCCCTCACTCCACTCCCTTCTCCAGCATCCGCGCCAGGCTACTGAAGTGCGTGTATGGAACTGGTCTATTCAGGTGCGGTCGTCTGGAGGCCATATTCCTACAGAAGATGACGGCGACGCTCTCCTACAGCGACGTCCACCAAGAGAAATGTAAACACGTCACCCTCCACGCCTGCTCCGCCGCTCCCCGCGTCACCCATCGCCCCACCACCATCCTCATCACCGTCCTTGCAATCCTCCTCTGTCTCAATAGTGTAAAACCGTGATAATGGTATAATGGACAATGTTTAATGGGTACATATTGGTTAGTCTCCCTATAAT
The DNA here is from genome assembly GCA_016584305.1 of Chionoecetes opilio. NCBI lineage: Eukaryota > Metazoa > Arthropoda > Malacostraca > Decapoda > Majidae > Chionoecetes > Chionoecetes opilio. The sequence continues at coordinate 189,563 of JACEEZ010004648.1, read as the reverse complement.
GGGTGTTAGAGTTAAGGGATGTCAGTGTTTGTAATGTCTATAATATACGTGGTTACTGTGAATTACTTGTACAGACAGTTTGTTTACTTGAATCAGGTGCGATTACCTATTCGTATTGAAGATTAAGTGAAGGAGAAAGAGAGGACGGGGCCTATTACATCACTTTGTTGCGTCTCTAACGTCTATACAAAAAAAAAAAATGATACGTGGCTATAGTGAATTATTTGTACAGACAGTTTATATTTACTTGAATCAGGTGCGATTACCTATTCGTATTGAAGTTTATGATACCCATGCAAGAAGGAGGAAGAGGAGGATGGGGGACTGACTATTACATCACCTTGTTTACCTTGCATACACACTGGATATTACCTGAGCTCCACCTGTCCCCTGGCTAACGATAAGGATTCCAGCTGCAGGGTTATAGTGATTCCAGCTACAGGGTTATAGTGATTCCAGCTACAGGGTTATAGTGATTTCAGCTGCAGGGTTATAGTGATTTCAGCTGCAGGGTTATAGTGATTCTAGCTGCAGGGTTATAGTGATTCCAGCTACAGGGTTATAGTGATTTCAGCTGCAGGGTTATAGTGATTTCAGCTGCAGGGTTATAGTGATTTCAGCTGCAGGGTTATAGTGATTTCAGCTGCAGGGTTATAGTGATTTCAGCTGCAGGGTTATAGTGATTTCAGCTGCAGGGTTATAGTGATTTCAGCTGCAGGGTTATAGTGATTTCAGCTGCAGGGTTATAGTGATTCCAGCTGCAGGGTTATAGTGATTCTAGCGGCTGGGTTATAGTGATTCCAGCTACAGAGTTATAGTGATTCCAGCTGCAGGGTTATAGTGATTCCAGCTGCTGGGTTATTGAGATCAAAGACACAGGAAACATGAAAGTAAAACCCAACATGAATACGACAAGTCTGGATAAAAAAACCAAGTCAAAGGAAACATGAGCAAAGAAAGAAAACAGAGAAGGAAGAAACTATACGATTACAAAGCAAGGATGAAGAAAATGCGATACCTTACGAGGAATATGAGGATGTGCAGAGGGTATAAAAACACACATGACGGTGAAAATAATCAGGTTACTGGAAGCGAAGTGACTGGGAAAGCGAGTCACATGAGAAAGGACAAGACAAAAACGTCATTCTTTAGACATACAAGACAAGACGTGGAGTACATTCCAGACTTTACCAATGCACCTTTAAATATATAGGGAAGTGAAATGAAAATGGATGAAATAAATGGGAAAGAGGGAGATCTATGCTATCGTATGTTTCTCGCATATGGAGAAGAGAAGATACAACAAAGCAGGGAAGATAAGAGAAGATGAAGAAAGAGAAGGAAATAGAAGAAAATAAAAAGAATGAAGGAGATGATGAAGGACAGGAAAGGAAAAGAAAAAGGAGGAGAAAAATAAAAGGTAAAGATGATAGAAGATGAGTAAGTGGAAGAAAATAAGTAGGAAGAGGAAGAAAAAGAAGAAAATGAGGGAGATGAATAGGGAAAGAAAGTGAAATAGGACAAGGAGAAAGATAATTAGGAGATGATGGAAGAGGAGTAAGCGGAAAAAATGAGAGTAGGGAAAAAAGGGATAGAAAAAGGATGAGAAAGATAATGAATAGATAATGGAAGAAAATGAGTAGGGAAAAAAGGGATAGAAAAAGGATGAAAAAGGTAATTAATAGATGATGGAAGAAAATGAGTAGGGAAAAAAGGGATAGAAAAAGGATGAAAAAGGTAATTAATAGATAATGGAAGAAAATTAGTAGGGAAAAAAGGGATAGAAAAAGGATGAAAAAGGTAATTAATAGATAATGGAAGACGATGAGTAGGGAAAAAAGGGATAGAAAAAGGATGAAAAAGATAACTAATAGATAATGGAAGAAAATGAGTAGGGAAAAAAGGGATAGAAAAAGGATGAAAAAGGTAATTAATAGATAATGGAAGAGGATGAGTAAGCGGAAAAAATGAGAGTAGGGAAAAAAGGGATAGAAAAAGAATGAGAAAGATAACAGGAGATGATGGAAGAGGAGTAAGTGGAAGATAGAAGAGGAGTAAGTGGAAGATGGAAGAGGAGTAAGTGGAAGATGGAAGAAAAGGAAAAGAGGAAAGTGAAGGAAGGATGTGGAGATAAGCAAGTGAGTGGATCGATAACAGTAGTAGTAGTAAACAGAGCGAATACAAGGGAACTGGAAGGACAGGTTAACGTGATTAGTTTCCTCGGTTCCAATATCCTGGGTCCACACCATCCCGGCGCCTTGATCACCCGGAGGTCACTTGGGATTCCCGCTAATGGACGCCACGGGGGCAAAAGAGGCCGGGACAGACGAGTATTATACAAGTTCCATCCTCCCCAAGGCTATCGTATCCATTATGTATACACGTTGAGCGACAGTGTTGTTGTGAAAATAATATATCAATGAAAAAATACACCTTTCATGTCTCTTATACAGACATATTGGTAAAGATATATATGTATCAGCCTACAGTAATGAAAGAAAGAAAAGTGTGAAGCTACAACAACCTTACCTAGAGGAGGAAGAGGATATAGTGGGGGAGTATTTGTTCGGAGAGGGGAATGTGGAAGAAGCAAAAAGAACAATCAACAGTTTTTGGATGACCAGAGAAAATAAGAAGAAAGAAAAAGAAAGAAACTAATAAGATAGAATAAGAGAAGAAAACTAAGTAAAGACCCAGACAGCAAGAAGAAACACGTCAGGGAGTGCCGTTGAAAAAGGCCTGACTCCCGACCAACAACTGAACTGAACTGATAAGAAAAAATATTGAGACAGTATTGTAGTGAAAATAATATATACATGAAAAAATACACCGTAAATGTCTCTTATACAGACATAGTGGTGAAAATATATACTGTAAATGAAAATATACACCTTGCAATACATGCCTCCTATATACTTCAAAAACATCTCACATATTCAAAATCTATGTTACGTCATGTGTAAGTTCTCCAAATAGTTACGTCACACCATATTCAATCGTGACTTTATAATTTCGTGTTGATATACCCAAGGCACCAATTAATGAGGATATAAAGTAAAGGTATATTTTGTATCTGTTTCCTCACTCTCACCTGTTTCCTCACAATAACAATAACAATAACGTCTGATGCCGGCAGGGAAACAGACAGTCAAGGTCGTGGCACGTAAATAAAAACAGAAATAATACTCGAGTGGTGTGACGTAGGTTGTTCTTACTAGGGTCTCTGTATAACGGTCTCTATATAAAGGTACTCTACTCTATAAAGGTACTCTACTCTATAAAGGTACTCTACATAAAGGTACTCTACTCTTTAAAGGTACTCTATATAAAGGTACTCTACTCTATAAAGGTACTCTACATAAAGGTACTCTACTCTTTAAAGGTACTCTATATAAAGGTACTTTATAAAAAGGTACTCTACTCTTTAAAGGTACTCTATATAAAGGTACTCTACTCTTTAAAGGTACTCTACTACATAAAGGTACTCTACTCTTTAAAGGTACTCTATATAAAGGTACTCTACATAAAGGTACTCTACTCTATAAAGGTACTCTACATAAAGGTACTCTACTCTTTAAAGGTACTCTACTACATAAAGGTACTCTACTCTTTAAAGGTACTCTATATAAAGGTACTCTACATAAAGGTACTCTACTCTTTAAAGGTACTCTATATAAAGGTACTCTATAAAAAGGTACTCTACTCTTTAAAGGTACTCTATATAAAGGTACTCTATATAAAGGTACTCTACATAAAGGTACTCTACTCTTTAAAGGTACTCTATAAAAAGGTACTCTACTCTTTAAAGGTACTCTATATAAAGGTACTCTACATAAAGGTACTCTACTCTTTAAAGGTACTCTATATAAAGGTACTCTATATAAAGGTACCCTAGTTCTTACGTCACATCCTCGCATCCTATTCAAGCCCCGTGTTTCTCCTCCTTCAGCCGCTCTATCTAATCAAAATGGCAATAAAAATCGGGCTGAACTCGATACGTACTAGTCATTTTGAGTCTCTCGGTAATAGCCTTCAATGAAAAACAGAGGAAAAGGGGCTACCTGGCCTACCCTACCTGGCCTCCACGCTACTATATAACCCTGAACCCTGATATTGCGATATATTTAATTATGTTGGTGGTGATGGTGTTGGTGATGGTGATGGTGGGGTGATGGTGTGGGTGGTGATGGTGGGGTGATGGTGTGGGTGGTGATGATGGTGTGATGGCGGTGTGATGATGGTGGTGTTGGTGGTGGTGATGGTGTTGGTGGTGATGGTGTTGCTAATGATTAAACTATTCTATTTTACTATTACATTTACTAAGCTCTCTCTCTCTCTCTCTCTCTCTCTCTCTCTCTGGATCACGTTCACACGACCCAAACCTCCTTAACAAGAGCCAATAAAACACGTCCGTGACAATTAGATACGAGGTAGTTTGCAACACGTCGACTCATTAACAATACCGCGTGAGAATGGAACAAACTCCTATATAACTAGTGCTGTGTATTTTGCTATTAATTAATCAACTCCTTTAATCAACACTTCTATGTTCGATAATGTGTGGACGATGAAGTTAATTATCGCACGTTTTAAGGGACACACCATGAAGATAATGTGTGTGTGTGTGTGTGTGTGTGTGTGTGTGTGTGTGTGTGTGTGTGTGTGTGTGTGTGTGTGTGTGTGTGTGTGTGTGTGTGTGTGTGTGTGTGTGTGTGTGTGGGGGGGGGGGGGGTATCACCGTAATGTACGTATATACCTACCGAGCGATGTACCCTGCACTAACTAAATGGAAGTAATATCACATCAAAGCAAGTCAGTCGCCAAGGCACTCACGGTTCCCCTGAAGACTATTATTGTAAAGTTCTTTTTAACTGAAGTTTAGACATCGAGTAGCGTGTTTTTATCTTTTTACCACATCCGGGAAATTTGTTGAATAAAGTGCATATTTTTTAACATGTATATAAATATGGCAAACTAATCTATAGTATATGAATGTCACCATTTTTTTCTTTCATACGGCAAGGTCAAATGTAAATGGATACTTTGTTCTATTAAAGTAAATCGTCCAGACCATTTCATCATTCCTGATTTAATGCAATCAAATCATAACCATTAACGAGTATATCAACAATACGTTGTCACTTTTTGTATCCAGTCACCCGTTTTTAAATAATCCGCAATCAAAATCTGCAAATTCCCCGAGTTTTCAAAACGCTCACAAGGTTTGCAGACGCTCAGGCTCAGGCTCGGTGACGTAGCATCAGGGAGGCTCATCTTCCCGCGCTGATCAGAGGCACGTAAACACAGAGATAAATATAGTACTTGAAGATATTTGGGTGTTTCTGATTGATTTTTTTTGCTATATGCCACATGCATGCATCCTTTATGGGTGCAGCAAGACAGCTGTGCCTTTCGAGAAAAGTTTGCACACGGAAAGGAGTGGCGTGTGTAGGGTGATACACGCCTATAGTGTGTTGGGGCGAGCAGTTGTGTTGAGAAACGGCGCCCCCCCGTAAGACAGTGACTCAGTCCAACACCATACCAGACCAGGTGGCCCTGTTAGACAGGGACGCCAGGACTGGCAGCAGCGGTGGACCACCACGACTGTGAGGCTTTGCCTCTTAACAAGACCAAGTAAACCAAGTAAACCAGTTGTGGAGTGGGCGTGCCCTGTGGTGAGAGACCCTGTGGTGGTGTGGCTGTCACACTTTCTGCCTTCCCGCCCGCATATTTTCTAACTCTATGCTGTAGTTAATGCTAGTATGTGGTTTCCGAGTAATGACGTTTGACTGTAGCTCCAAAACTAACCATAGGATTTTCTCGAAAGTACCTTCATTGTGATTCCCACACACACATGGTTTAACCTTCTTTACCAATCCATGTTTTGGAGAAGTGCCAAGTCCTCCTGCTGAACCTCAGGCTCTGCTAACACCTGTTCATCCACCTCGTACTCGGGCTCAAACATATAGGATCCCATGACAATCTGAGGTTCGTTTTCCTCATAGTATACGCGACCAGCGTAATTTCTTTCGGTGTCAGATTGAGCATCGTACTCTAGATCTGTCACAGCGACAGATTCACTGTCTGACACCGAAGTACAATCGCTCATCATAACATTTGCCGACAGGTGTCAGACAGAATGTCTGCGGGCGTCCCTGTTCTGACGTCATCAATAACAGTCGTAGCCCTGTTGGAGGGAAGATTTTTTTTTCACGCGCTTTTTACAAAAGTCGTGTTTTTACGGAAATAAGGCCTGGAAATCAATTATTTTTGGTGGATTAGGTGTTTTGAATGTACATTCAACATAATTCGGCAAAAAAAAAATGGGTCTGGACGATTACTTTAAAATTCAGGAATAAATTTGACATACTATTCCGTTGCAATATTCCGAACCCTATTCCCTCACACACACACAACACACACACACACACACACAACGCACACACACACATCCACAACACACACACACACACACACAACATACACACACACACACACACACACACACACAGGCAGGCCGATACTTTAGTCCGCAACTGCATAAAATTTTGTGCAATACCAGATGGGTCCCTCAATCTTCCATTACCTTTTTTCTTCAAGAGGGGACACGTGAAGGCTTTAAAAACAAACAAACTGGAATTCAATATATACGCTACCATGGAGGCTCCTAAACGACACAAACGAGTCACTACAAACACGACCAGAAGCAAGAAAAGGAGAAAGTAAATAAATATGATATTGCAGCGAAGGAAACAAGGTAATGGAGTTTAGGCTACACGCAACATAGGGCTTGTCGAGGCAGCAGCGTAGCAACCCTTCGTGGTGGTGGTGGGATGGGAGTGGGTGTGGTGGGTGTGGGTGGTGGTGGTGGTGGTGGTTTGAGGGGATGGGTGTGGTGGTAGTGGTAGTGGTGGTGGTGGGTTTGGTGAAGAGGAAGGAAGTCAGATTGGTGGTGGTGGTGGTAGTGGTGATGAGAGCTTCTGTCACATCCACGGTTATTACGATACCATAAGCACGCTCAGTTTTCCATTACTAATCTTCCCTAATTGTTCCGCTTCTGCCTGCTGTGTGTATTCATCTAGTTGTATTCATCTAGTTTTATTTTACAGGGCCAGAGCAACGCTCGTATGGCCCCGTCTCCATATCAACATTTTTATCATTCATCCTTAGTGGTTAGTGTAGGCCGAAGCCACCACCCCGGGAGGGGGGTCACAAACCCCCGGCTGACACCCGGTACCCATTTACTGCTGGGTGGACAGGGGCTGGGGTTTTAAGGAAACAGCCCATATGTTTCCGCTCCGCCCGGGGATCGAACCCGGGACTTCTCGGTTGTGAACCGAGCGTGCTAACCACTACACTACGGAGTACCCCTAGAGTGGTGTGTGTGTGTGTGTGTGTGTGTGTGTGTGTGTGTGTGTGTGTGTGTGTGTGTGTGTGTGTACATATTACTGTTCTAGGCGGTGAAAACAGGGCACTCCAAGCATTATGTGTCCTTGCGAGTGTTAATAATGCATCATTACCTGTCCTATACCACAAGTATACACGCTTTATACATATACTATATCAAAATACTATATATATCCGTGTGTGTGTGTGTGAGAGAGAGAGAGAGAGAGAGAGAGAGAGAGAGAGAGAGAGAGAGAGAGAGAGAGAGAGAGAGAGAGAGAGAGAGAGAGAGAGAGAGAGAGAGAGAGTGTACGCTGTAACTCAATACTTGTCACGTTAATGTTGTTGAATTTGTAAATAAAGCTATCAGACCAAGTTGCTGTATTCCTCCCCACCAGAAAGCAATACCGAACCCTCAGGTCTTGTAATGACAGAGAGAGGCGGTGCAACACTTCACGGAACACTGGCAACACTGACTTTCATCTCCTGTAAATGCCACAACACCTGACACATGAATATATTGGCTGTCAATTGGATTAAGACAATATAGTATGACGCATCCCAGTGTGTTATATTTCCTAAACCATTCCTTTCCCTCGATGCGGAAGTGTATCTGTGAAAATCGTATTCCCTTCACTCCATCTGTTGACATTCAAGAACTACGATGGCGTTACAAAAAATAAAATATAATGAAAGAAAAATATATACATGAAATAGGTCAAGAAATAAAAAAAGAAAGCAATCCATAAAGAAATAAAAGTCTAAGATTCCGTAACAAAAAAAATCAAATGATAGAAATAAATAAAAATGAAATAAGTCAATCCATAAATAAACAAACAAATCAATCAAGAAATTAAACTCTTAAGATAAATTTCGACACATGGATAAAACAAAACAGGATATTACTCAACATAAAACATTCGCCAAACAAAGCTGTCAGATCCAAATGTTCCTCCACTCAAAAAAAAAAAAAAAAAAAAAAAAAAAAAAAAAAAAAAAAACTAATAAAAAAACTAATAATAACTAACTAACTAAATAAATAAATAAATAAAAAAAAAAAAAAAAAAAACACTTGTTATCTACCACTCTTTCATATTTTCCTGACTTATTTCCTACGTATTTTTTTCCCTTCAATAATTTTACCGTCACCAAAAACCTTCCCCCTATAACAAAAAAACAGGAGACCAACTTACCTGAATCCATAAAATGCGGCAGAGTAGAAAAACGGGCCATCAAAGTTCCCTCTCGGTTCCCCTGTTGGAAAAAAAATAAAAAAAATAAAATAGAAATCAGGTCAACGTTTAATCTTTTTTCTCACAAGCCTTTTTTTTTAATTTCCAAGCCTCACCAGGTAAAAATTTAATCCCAGGTGACTTTTACGACCGCCCGACTTTAATTAGATGAAATAAAATGTCCAAGATATGTCTATTCAATAAAAATGGATGCTGAAATATAATGGGGCTGAAATATAATGATGGAAATATGGATGGATATTATATAGGTTAAAGGTAAAATGCTATGGCAAGAGTACGAGTTGTGGTGGTGGTGGTGGTGGGGTGGTGGTGTTGGTGGTGTGGTGGTGGGGGTGGTGGTGGTGGTGTTGGTGGTGGGGGTGGTGGGTGGTGGGGGTGGGTGGTGGTGGTGGGTGGTAGTGTTGGTGGTGGGGGTGGTGGGGGTGGTAGTGTTGGTGGTGGGGGTGGTAGTGTTGGTGGTGTGGTGGTGGTGGTGATGGTGGTGGGGGAGGTAGTGTTGGTGGTGGGGGTAGTGGGGGTGGTAGTGGTGGGGGAGGTAGTGTTGGTGGTGGGGGTGGTGGAGGTGGTAGTGTGTGTGGGTGGGTAGTGGTAGTGGGGTGGTAGGTGGTAGGTGGTAGTGTTGGTGGTGATGGTAGTGGTGGTGGTAGTGGTGATGGTAATGGTAGCGTCGGCGGCGAAACATATCATATGCAAATCTCATAAAACACAGCAATTATCCATCAACTCTTTCAGGCACACTAATGCTAGATGTGAAATCCCGTGAAAAAAAAGGTGTTGGTGGTGTTGGTGGGGGGTGGTGGTGGTGGTGGTGGTGGTTTGGGGGGTGGTGGTGGGGGTGTGGGGGTGTGGGGTGGTGGGGGTGGTAGTGTTGGTGGTGGGGGTGGTGGGGGTGGTAGTGGTGGTGGTGGGGGTGGTGGTGGTGGTGGTGGTGGTGATGGTGGTGGGGGAGGTAGTGTTGGTGGTGGGGGTAGTGGGGGTGGTAGTGGTGGGGGAGGTAGTGTTGGTGGGGGGGGGGGTGGTGGAGGTGGTAGTGTTGGTGGTGGGAGTGGTAGTGGTGGTGGTAGGGGTGGTAGTGTTGGTGGTGATGGTAGTGGTGGTGGTAGTGGTGATGGTAATGGTAGCGTCGGCGGCGAAACATATCATATGCAAATCTCATAAAACACAGCAATTTATCTCATCAAACTCTTTCAGGCACACTAATGACCTAGATGTGATAATCCCGTGAAAAAAAAAGCCAATACATCAAGAATGCGAAAAAATAAATTAAAACATCTCGCAGTTTAATTTAGGCAAGAGACAAAATGGTGGGGGTGAGAGAGAGTGGTGGTGGTGGTGGTGGTGGTAGTGGTGGGGGAGGTAGTGGGAGTGGTGGTGGTGGTGGTGGTGATGGTGGTGGTGGTGGTGATGGTGGTGGTGGTGGGGGTAGTGGTGGGGAGGTAGTGGGGTGGTGGTGGTGTGATGGTGGTGGTGGTGGGGTGGTAGTGTGTGGTGGGGGGGTGGTAGTGTGGTGGTGGGGTGGTGGGGGGTAGTGTTGGTGGTGGGGGTGGTGGGTGGTAGTGTGGTGGGGGTGGTGGGGTGTGGTGGTGGGGTGGTAGTGTGGTGGTGGGGGTGGTAGTGGTGGTGGTGGTAGTGGTGGTGGTGGTGGTGGTGGTGGTGGTGGTGGTGGTGGTGGGGGTGGTGGTGGGGGTAGTGTGGTGGTGGGGGTGGTGGGGGTGGTAGTGGTGGTGGTGGTGATGGTGGTGGTGGTGGGGGTGGTAGTGTTGGTGGTGGGGGTGGTAGTGTTGGTGGTGGGGGTGGTAGTGGTGGTGGTAGTGGGGGTGGTGGTGGTGGTGGTGGGGGTGTAGTGGGAGGTAGTGGTGATGGTAATGGTAGCGTCGGCGGCGAAACATATCATATGCAAATCTCATAAAACACAGCAATTTATCTCATCAAACTCTTTCAGGCACACTAATGACCTAGATGTGATAATCCCGTGAAAAAAAAAGCCAGTATACATCAAGAATGCGAAAAAATAAATTAAAACATCTCGGCAGTTTAATTTAGGCAAGAGATAAAATAAAAAAAAAGCTAGTAGCACAAACTAGGTCGGGCGACACCACACATACCAACAGAGTGGCGAATATGAGTGAACGCCTAAACTTCCCCTGCAAACTACCGCTGTGGTTTGATTAACTTCCAACTCGGTGCTCCTATTTCACGAGAGAGAGAGAGAGAGAGAGAGAGAGAGAGAGGAGAGAGAGAGAGAGAAGAGAGAGAGAGAGAGAGAGAGAGAGAGAGAGAGAGAGAGAGAGAGAGAGAGAGAGAGAGAGAGAGAGAGAGAGAGAGAGGAGAGAGAGAGAGAGAGAGGAGAGAGAGGAGAGAGAGAGAGAGAGAGAGAGAGAGAGAGAGAGAGAGAGGAGAGGAGAGAGAGAGAGAGGAGAGAGAGAGGAGAGAGGGAGAGAAGAGAGGAGAGAGGAGCAGGAGCGAGCGAGCGAGCGAGGAGAGAGGAGAGAGAGAGAGAGAGAGAGAGAGAGAGAGAGAGAGAGAGAGAGAGAGAGAGAGAAGAGAGAGAGAGAGAGAGAGAGGGGTGGACAGGAGAACAAAATTGAATATAGGAAACAGCAACGGTAATTGACTAACTCTAGCGTTCCATCATTCCAGCCGATACGAAAATTGATGACGCAGCACGTTTCTACCCCATGAAAGAACGGTTATCATGTTATCTACAAAACTGGGTCACAACAATCATGTTATCGTGGTGGAGAAAAGACCAATACATTTTTTCCTCACTCCCGTTCACCAGTAATATTTGTGACGTGTATGGGCGAAAACAGGATTGTATATATATATTCATATGAACATAAGAACATAAGAAAATAAGGAAGCTACAAGAGGCTGTGAAACCTACATGTGGTAGTTCCTGTTACTTAACACTACCTACATCCACCTTTCATCCCCATCCATGAATATATCTAGCCTTCTTATAAAGCTCCCTAATGACTCTGCACTAACTACCTGTCTACTGAGTCCATTCCAATCATTTACCCCCCTATTCAACTATCTATACGTAATACTGTCTGGATAATAAGAGCATAAGAGCATAAGAAAATAAGGAAGCTACAAGAGGTCGTAGCTTCTTTGTTGTTATGTTCTAATAATAATAATACTAAAAATATCTGAAGAAGCTACTACAAGATAAGAACATAAAAACATAAGAAAATAAGGAAGCTACAAGAGGTCGTAGCTTCCTTATTTTGTTGTTCTTATAATAATAATACTAAAAATATCTGAAGTGGCTGATTACAAGATAAAAACATAAAAACATAAGAAAATAAGGAAGCTACAAGAGGCCGTAGCTTCCTTATTTTGTTATGTTCTTATAATAATAATACTAAAAATATCTGAAGTGGCTGATTACAAGATAAAAACATAAAAACGTAAGAAAATAGGAAGCTACAAGAGGCCGTGAGATCTACACGTGGAAGATATAGAAAAACTGGACATTTCTATGTACTGTACTCTACTGTCTCTAATGCCCACTCGTCTATATGATATCTATTTTGCTTTAGTACTTCAGTTAACTCTGTGTCTGTTGCTTTTTTTCCTGCATGCCTTCGGGTGATACTAAAATTATTACTATTATTATTACTATTATTATTTCAGCAGACAAGGTACAGGACCGGAAGGAATAGGAAGGGTTATCACACGTCCAACCCCAGCGTGAGGCAGGGGAAAGTAGGGCGTTAAGGGGAGATGATGAGGATGATGATACGTAATACTGTCTGATGGGGGAAGCTATGGGAGGTGGGGGAAAGGGTAGACTTGAGTGACAGCCGACAGGGAGATCCCATTGTTGTCTGGGATTTGAGATAAACTTTGAGGAGAGAGAGAGAGAGAGAGAGAGAGAGAGAGAGAGAGAGAGAGAGAGAGAGAGAAAGAGAGAGAGAGAGAGAGAGAGAGAGAGGAGAGGAGAAGAGAGAGAGAGAGAGAGAGAGAGAGAGAGAGAGAGAGAGTACTGAGAGTGACTGATAGAGAAGAGAAGAGAGAGAGAGAGAGATGAGAGGACTTGAGTGTCTAGAGAAAACTGATGATGACATAGAAGAGAGAGAGAGAGAGAGAGAGAGAGAGGAGAGAGAGGAGAGAGAGAGAGAGAGAGAGAGAGAGAGGAGAGAGAGAGAGAGAGAGAGAGAGAGAGAGAGAGAGAGAGAGAGAGAGAGGAAGATGAAAAGAGAAGATCCAAAGGTGAGATGTCTAGACGAGGAAGAAAGAAAGAAGAGAGAGAGAGGAGAGAGAGAGAGAGAGAGAGAGAGAGAGAGAGAGAGAGAGGGAGAGAGAGAGGAAGAGGAAAGAAAAAGAGAGAGAGATGAGAGAGAGAGAGAGAGAGAGAGAGAGAGAGATCCTTGTTAAGTTCCTAGTAGTACAAAAACACCAAAATAAAGTATTACATCAAGAAACAAAAGGGGAAAACAGGTAATTATTGAGACAGGTAATTATTGAGACAGGTAATTACGCCGCTCACTCAACCAGGAAATAAAGCAGGGCTAAAAATGCGCTACAAGTCACGGAGGATACAGGCCTTATTTGATTACGTATGCGAATTTCAAGAGATGACGATACATATACGGTAACCCTAACATAGACTTCCACCACAGATGTTGAGACCCTACTGCTTACTGCTTCTGAGAAACTGATTTTTTTTTTTCATCAACACTGCCTCAACGGAAGTCTTTAATGATTCTACAATAAATAATTCTACCTATGTATTTTGTCAAGGATCCTCTCAATGCATTTATGTTCCTCTATTTTTTTCCATCGTCTTAGAGTCACATTTTCTTTTACTCTCCTGTATACGGTCTGATAATTCTGGATAAGTAGGTCGAGGATTCTTTCTCTTTGTGATATATACAGCCATGGATGTCATTAGTATGAGTAGAAGACATATTCTTATATTGCCCATGGGTGGGTGGGTGAGTGGGTGGGTGGGTGGGTGGGTGGGTGGGTGGGTGAGTGGGTGGGTGGGTGGGTGGGTGGGTGGGTGGGTGGGGTGGGTGGGTGGTGTGGAGGGTGGGTGGTGGGTGGGTGGTGGTGTGTGTGTGTGTGTGTGTGTGTGTGTGTGTGTGTGTGTGTGTGCGGACCTGGATTTGCACTCATGTAAAAAATAATCCTAAACAGACAAGACAGGAAGTACCTCGTGTAGGTCTCACGGCCTCTTGTAGCTTCCTTATTTTCTTATCTTTTTATGTTCTTTAGCAGTATTGTATCTAAACGAGCGCTGACTATTGAGTGACTCGCCAGTGATGCAATTTTTTACTTTCTTTAATCTCTATAATCTCATCTGACGCGGAGGCTAAAGATAATATATAATAGGTAGTCAAATAATACGCTTCAATAACCACAAAGTTAAATATTGTAGTCTCTTTTCGCGGGTCCCTAAAGATGGATTGGCTCTTCTGTGTTTTCTTATTGGAAATCTGGATGTTAGATGCAGGAGTGAGGAGTGAGTGTGATAGTTCTTTCCATACACCTGTTACTCCTGGTCTAAAAACAGAAATAACTTGGGGGGGGGGGGCACTCAGTAGAGCGCATACCTCCGCCCGAATATTTCATCAATTGGTTGCCATGGCAACAGTTGTGATTCGATTTCATCTAAAATTAAATCAGTTCTTCTTTATACCACATAGATTTGTTATACCAAGTTTGGCCCAAATCTATTCGTAACTTTTCGAGAAATCCTGTACACTAAATATTTCATCAATTGGTTGCCATGGCAACAGTTGTGATTCGATTTCATCCAAAATTAAATCAGTTCTTCCTTATACCAAATAGACTTGGTATTTCAAGTTTGGTCCAAATCTATTCGTAACTTTTCGAGAAATCCTGTACACTAACAAACAAACAAACAGAACGGGGTGAAAACATAACTTCCCTCCAACTTGGTTGGAGGTAATGATGATGATAATAATGATGATGATGTTGATGGTTTGTTAATACCAGCTACTAATAATACTTAACTTACTACACATGCAATACTAAACTACAGTCTTACCGTTAGTAGTTAGTGGTTAGTAGAAGCACCGGAGACAATGTTGTAGAGGGCAAAACAGTGATTAAGAGTAATGTTAGTAAGGTTAAAACAGTCTACCAGGTTATATTCAAAGGGTCTTTATTTTCAGAGAGGAATAATATTAACAAAACCCACTACATCACTACGAGTCACTTGGGAATTAATATGATATAATAATATAAATGCCAGTAACCATTCACCACGGGCTGTGAAGACGAGAGGGCGAGCAGCCGACACACACGTTTGTCAAATGAAAACACCGCGTGAAGGGCAGCCAACTCACGCATGGAAAAAACACCTAAAAACTTAACCCATTACTAAATTTTTTCGCCTTCAGTCCCACACACACATTAACAAGAAAAATCTGACGAGAATCTTGAGAGGACAGCATTCTACGTTGTGATACGAGACAGTAGTCGAACGGAAAAACGGTGTCTGGTTATTTCTTTCTTTTTAGTTACGGTTATTCCTTAGAGCCGAGGCACCGACAGGGAGAAGCGCCCGGCCAGCGAGTGCGGCAAAGAACCCACGAGCAGATAAGACGAAGAGGAAGCGGGATTATACTTACACTCAAGGCTTAGTTAAGATTATGATGATTAGTAGTGTTGTTATGGTTGTCGTTTTGGCTTTATTTAGTAATCTGATGAACATGCAAGTATGGTACCCTCTCTGTATAGTTATCCAACATACGTAGCGAGAGTGATTCATACAGGAGAGAGAGAGAGTCAGAGAGAGAGAGAGAGAGAGAGAGAGAGAGAGAGAGAGAGAGAGAGAGAGAGAGAGAGAGAGAGAGAGAGAAGGAGACGAGAGAGAGAGAGAGGAGAGAGAGAGAGAGAGAGAGAGAGAGAGAGAGAGAGAGAGAGAGAGAGAGAAATCAGAATGAAGTGACCAGCGAGATCTCACGAGTACACATGCCATTCTAATCACTTCCAATTCCCACCTCGCAGACAGCCGCAGAAAAAAAATAGAACGGTTTTACCCATGCGCTTCTGTCACGTTGAAAAAGAAAAGAAACGATATGAAAAAAAAAATCAAGGAATGGGACTCGGGCTTTGTTTGGTCTGGGTGTGGGCTTACTTTATTGGTCTGACCAGAGCCCTTTTGAGCCAGCCTTGCACAGTGGCCATTCCCTCCCACACTCCCCCTTCGCCTTGGCCATGACGCGTGTCTGCGGTGATTCAACTAAAGCGGTGCAGACCCGACACTGTGGGGTCTGGTAGGGTACTGAAAGGCACACAAGTTGTCAAAAATATGAGTGATTTTGTGTGTGTGTGTGTGTGTGTGTGTGTGTGTGTGTGTGTGTGTGTGTGTGTGTGTGTGTGTGTGTGTGTGTGTGTGTGTGTGTGTGTGTGTGTGTGTGTGTGTGTGTGTGTTGTCTAGTGTGAGATGTGATGTTGTAGTAATATGTGTGTGTGTGTGTGTGTGTGTGTGTGTGTGTGTGTGGTGTTGTGGTGTGTGTGGTGGTGTGTGTGTGTGTGTGTGTGTGTGTGTGTGTGTGTGTGTGTGTGTGTGTGTGTGTGTGTGTGTGTGTGTGTGTGTGTGTCGTGGTCTGGTGTGTGTGTGGTGATGTTGTGGAGGGCAGAGGCTGGGGACAAGACCGCCGCCCTCCTCAACTGAAGACGTTACCCACCGACTAGCCAGGGCAAGGTGTAAGGCAGGGACAGAGCGGGGCGAGACTCCAGAGGGAGGGACGAGAGGTGGTACTACAGCTTGGCAGGGGAGAGACAGAGCGGTTGTGGGGCGAGCTGGTTACGTAGACAAGCAAGACAGTGTGGAGGCGGGACAGAGAATATGCTCACCAAATGAATATAAAAATCTGATACAGACGGATTATATGCTATTCATACCGAGCGAGAGGCAAAGGAGAAAAAGCAAAGAGGTGCTGGGAAGGCAGATTAAACAAGTAATGGTCTATGTTATACCGCACTCACGATGATAAATGACATTATGTACAGCAAGATGAGTGGAATGACTCAAGAAGCTTTGAACTGAGACGTCACACGCACGGAAAAAAAATATTCCTGATAGTGTCTCATGATATATGTATATTACTTTTTATACTTTACACACACATCTCTAGTGACCAACACACCACGTACGCTGCAGTATAGGGATAGCTTAGTTAGGTGTTAGGAGGAAAATCTTAGAGCTTACTATGAAACGCAGAGAGAGAATTCGACGCCCCTTTGTCAGTCTGTCACAACTCACTGGGGGAACGAATCCTGCTCTCGACGCGACATCGTGGAGTTGGAAACAGCATGCCAACACGAAACCAGGTCTTTATACGTAGCTTTATGATCCTTTTTATACAATTTTTTTTTACTTGAGTGTGTGGGGAGGGAGATGCGTTTGGGACATCCAGTGAAGCAGTGGGGTTGAGGCACAGTGACTTGCACGCTTCCTTTGACGGTACGAAGGAGGGGGCGGTGAGGGCGAGGGAGACAATGACAAAACTCAACTCAAGGGAGAGACTTCAGGGGCACAAGACCAGAAATGATACACGGCTGACATCCCAAGCGTGTTCCCGCGGTGAGGAGAGAACTGACGAGGCGCTTCTGAACGATGGACTCAAGTAGTAGTAGTAGTAGTAGTAGTAGTGTAGTAGTAGTAGTAGTAGTAGTAGTAGTAGTAGTAGTAGTAGTAGTAGTGGTAGTAGTGTAGTGGTAGTAGTAGTAGTAGTAGTAGTAGTAGTAGTAGTAGTAGTAGTAGTAGTAGTAGTAGTAGTAGTAGTAGTAGTAGTTAGTAGTAGTAGTAGTAGTAGTAGTAGTAGTAGTAGTAGTAGTAGTAGTAGTAGTAGTAGTAGTAGTAGTAGTAGTAGTAGTAGTAGTAGTAGTAGTTTGTAGTATGGTGTAGTAGTAGTAGTAGTAGTAGTAGTAGTAGTAGTAGTAGTAGTAGTAGTAGTAGTAGTAGTAGTAGTAGTAGTAGTAGTAGTAGTAGTAGTAGTAGAGAAAGAAATGTAAGCACTGGCTGCAGTTGTAGTAATAGCTTTAGTCACAGTATTCTTAGTACAAATATAAGCTGAAATATTAGAAGCAGTAGTGGAAATGTGGTAATAGTAATGATAGTAACAGGTGTAGTACAGGAAATAATAGGAAAAGTAGTAGAAGTAGAAGTCATGGTAATAGCAGCAGTTGAAGTAGCAGCAGTATTGAGCCACCGTTATAGTAATAGTGGTCGTAGTCCTTTGAATGTTTGCATTCTTCTCCCCTCAGAGGGACATGAGACAACTATGTATATACACACAAATGGAAGTATATATAACATCATTGATCCCTTTTACAAAAGTTCTTGTATTATTGTTTCATACATTTATCTGGTTGACGAGTCGTTGCGCTTCCTCTCTTCCCTCCTGAGGCGGCATCTAACCAGGCTTTTTTCCCTCTAACCTAAATCATCAGCTCGCTACCTTCACCTTCTTATTTCTCTCAGCGATTTTGCTTCCCCATCCTTTTTTTCGTCAACACTGCCTCAACGGAAGTCTTTAATGATTCTACAATAAATAATTATACCTATGTATTTTGTTAAGGATCCTCTGAATGCATTTATGTTCCTCTATTTTTTTCAAAGATAGAATGTTCCTCCAAGTTAACTGTAATAAAATAAAGAAATAAAGTGTATGCTTATATTACCTAAACCCATGTAGTACATTTCTATCTCCTTCAGATATGAAACTGCCCATAAATGTGATTCTCAGGAAATTTATATTTATATTAACGTTGAATTGATATCTTTCTACCCTTTCTCTATCGGAAAAAACGGAACTCTGAACTCTGAACTCTGCCGACAGCTACTTTTACATTCTCTCTTCTTTTCTTACTTATGACGTATGTCTTGAGACGTTTCTTTCCACATCACAAACAATTCACAGTTTCCTCTTCCATAACTCTGAAGTGATGGACAGCGATGATCTGAGGCAGTACATGAGCTGCCTGTGAAAGTGACTTGCTATCTTGTAAATTTCTGGTGAGCCTTTTATGTGTTCTCTGATATTAAAATATTTTACATTTTTATGAAGCTTCCTATTCATATCTTAACGTTGGTATCTACACACCACTGGTCCAAGCCACCGCAGATGCAAAAAGGACCCTGTGTGAGATGTGCAGAGAAACAAGGTCCTGCCAAGGCGACGCAGCAACACACTGAGGAACACTGGGCTGGAGCGTAACACAAGAACACTATTGGTCTCCTGATGTCGATTATTTCCTCCGGATTAAATTTCTACCCTCCCTCCCAGAAACATTTTCTTTTTCCACTACTTTAAAATATATCTAGAATTTCTAATATCTTCCAAAAAGTAGTTGTCAATTATATTCACCAATCCACAACTTTGCACTTATGTTAATCAGATTCCTATCAACTAAGGATATGAGCCGCTGGTGATTATTCCCACTAGGTAACTCTTATTAATCATAGATAACAACTGTGTGATAGAAAATTACTCTACCCAAACCCCCTGACACACACACAAAACAATTAGTACATAATATCAGCACTGAATGCCCAACAAAAAGCAGGATATGTCTTGACACTTAATTCTTCCTCCCACTTCCAATGGCTTCTTGCATACACTGAAATGACCTGTTTGCTTCCTTTCCTTTCAGTACTTGCACTCAACTAAAATTCCAACTCTGTGGTTCACTACGCTGGATTGGGACGCGCCGCTACTGGGTAAGCCGCCCGTGGTCCCCTCTTACAGCCCCACTCAGAGGCGTCATCATGCCAATTACTTAGTGTACATAGTAACAGGTACAATATGCGCCTGTTGGCTAGAACATGCTGATGATAGTCCGGGTGAAACAACACACGCACACCCACACACGCGGTACAAATGCACACACTGGTTAGGACACCAACTAGCAACAAACAAATGCCCAGCAGGAGGTTACAGGGAGACTCGGTTTGAGTGACCAGGCGACGACCCCCCTTGACCCTGTATTGGGCAAGCCAGGTGACCCCCACACTCCTAAAGCCTGCCTCTCCCTGACCACTCAAGGGACAAAAAAATGCACCACTAACGGACTAATGGAACAATCAACGTCACAAATCATAGCGACACACTCTCCCAAGTCCAGTGCAGCTGGCTAGGCTAAAATCAAAGTTACGAAAATGCGTAACAATCACCCAATTGTCCATAATTACAGACGAGGACTAACCTAATGGTAAAATGATATGTACAATGGAACGCTTGTTGAATCTGAATCTGAGGTCAAGGCGAAATATGAATGTGCACCTTTTGGTAATATGTGCCAAAATCACATAGAAAAATAATAGTTTGTGCTCACAACTTAAAACCACACGATGAATTCAAATGTCCATTATTTTCTCATTCAGAGAGAAGTAAGGAGTAATGCAGCACAAAACAGCAGGCTTACTCTAGGACCACTTAACAGCAAATGGGAACTGATCTTCAGGTTCAGTCACTTCCTTTCACACCACCACAGAAAACGGGACAGTGATACGACACACGCCACGTTGAGACCACAAGCTACCGGACCACCGCTTCTCCCTCACCACCACAGTGTCAGCGCACCGGCGTGTGTGTTGTACATCTCACCAGCACTGGATGATATAGAATGAACACCACCATCTTCAAATAATTCAAAATACTATTTTACAAACTTTAAAACAAGGTTTCTGGAAGAGCAGAGGACTTGTATTCCATTGAAATCAGAACACACAGTATGGATTAATGTTTTGTAGCTCTGCACTTATTGACTCTGACCGTCATGGCGGCCAACACGTGAGGTCCCGGGCATCAGGGCATCAGGGCATCAGGGCATCAGGGCATCATGCACAATACTGTATCACAGACATTCCCTTTCCAAGTCTTGCATGGTTGCAATACAAGTAGATCAATTTTAATGTTAATCGTTTTTTAGAATATTAGTAACTACACCACTGGGCCTTTCCCCAGCCTCAGTGCTGGACATGACCCTCTACAGCTTTAATGGTTAGTAATTCAAATCCACTACGCAACACACAAAATTACTTCCCATAATTTAGCTACTGTTAGTTAGTGTTCCCTTAAACCCAAATATTTGTGCTTACATTTTTCCCATTCACTAGCAACCATGCATGGCCTCACTTGAGTCTGGTTTGCTTGGACGTTTGTGATCTCTCTGGGTGGTCACTGGGCGGCCGAGGCACAGCGATGCCGCCAAGCCTGTGTGGGGGCGGTGGGTTCACCATCTGCTGCAGAACTCACTTGAAGCAGCAGGTTTCTTCCCCATCACTGCTAGCAATGCAGGAACCACTCCACGGCTTTCCCTTCATTGGGTGGCAGACGAGTGGTTCTCACACCCTGACAGTGCCTTGGCCCTGGCACTACTGTGTGATGGGCGGTTCCCCTCGCACCTCTGACTTGAGCTTCACAAACTCCTTGGCCACTTCGTCGTTGGTGCGCTGACTCAGGATCCTCAGCACCGTCCACCCGGTCTCGTCCATGTGGCAGCGTTTGCCAGGAACAGCCACGTCGCACAGGAACCCTGAGAGCGACATGACCATTAATTTGAAATAAATGAAAGATGTTAACAGGATAAGTTTCATGTATATACATTTGGAAAACAAATGTAAAGTCCTCATTACAAATATGTAAAAGAAAAAAGGTAGTTAATTTAGGTTGAAGACAATTGCAACAACTATATGCTTAGATATAGCAGAGAGTTTTCTGGTATTATTCATCTTACTAAAGTATTCCTTAAAGAAAATGAAAGCATTAAATCCATAGAATAAAATGATTGATACCATAGTAATCCTATCCTTAACCCCTTGAGAACCCAGAACGTAATTTCCATTGTAATTTGGATGTCATTAGAAGATTTTTAGTGAATATAAGCAATATTTTATAGATGACCTGTTTAGTATCCTTGTAGACTAACTAATTTGGTTTATTCAGTTACTTTTCTAAATTTTATGGCTTGACAACAGACAATTTTTAATAGCAAAGGAAAGATCTGGGTGTGAAGGGGTTAACTGCTCAAAGGTTTGGTGGGAAAATGATCAACAAAGCGGCGTGGTGAGTGACCTGGTCGACAATGTCCCTGAGCTGCAGCACGGCCACCCCACCAGGCGGTCGTCGCGGGCAAAGCAGTAGTCCTTGACACACAGGTGCAGCTCAAAGCTCTCCGGACCCTCCTCACTCCCTATCTCACTCCCAATCAGGCTGCAAAATGTGTATGGTAAGGTGTATAATATATGTAATCAATATAGGTTGTAAGTTGCAGGCTCTGCTACATTCACACCTAAATACTACCCTTTTCTACTGCTGTATTTATCAATTAATTCAGTTATCACCATTATATCTACATCAGCTGTAGACTTTATTGGAATTTCAGCAGTTAATCCAAGGCAACCACCAGTATTAATACACTTTCTTTTCATTATGTGAACAGCTTGACAGTTCTAATGCCCACAGTATATCACATATCATTACTTTCCACAATCATTCCTCACAAACTGCTTCAAGGCCACGTCACTATTGCAGTTTGACCATAAGAATCCACATTACTAAGTTTCGTCTATTAGAAATTCACGCATCTCTCCTTTTTTTCCTCCTAAACTTCTAAGCTAAGCTCTCCTAAGCTCTCTTCATTCACATTACATGTACCTACAAAAGTTCACTGAACTCAAGACATTTGTACACTTACAACTGAACGCTCTCGTTATATTTAGGCGATAAACTGTTGGATTTTGACTTTGTGGCAAACTTCCTCTTTTTGTCAGCTAGGTGAGGACCAATGAGATTGACCTCCACGAAGGGCCTGAACATGCCCCCGGAGGCGGTGGGCCATCGGAGGTCATTAGCCGCCACCACTGAGGAACAAAGATAAAAGGAGTTACTTCAAGCTGTACCTGAAAACATAATTGACACAAGCTACCTTATTTCCACTGAATATATCCCTTTCTGATTTAATGACAAGACAACATAGTAGGCATCTATTAATCATAGGAGGAACATTATATCTTGATATTTCACATCACTCATCATCATCTTTCTGTTTAACGTCAGATTTTCCCATAATGTCTTATGAAGTTAGACCAGAGGTCGGCAACCCTGAATTCGAGAAGAGCCAGTTTCTTCAAACTTGGCAGAAAAACAGTGCTGATGGAGCCGCAGTGTAAATTATGAATGGAAATTACGAACAAGTACAAGATAATAAGTACAAAAATTCAGCCAATATTTTCCGACAGACTTAGGACCTGGGTCACATACACTATTGTGCTGCAGCTGTCTAGGCCAGTATTTTATCTCTTATTTCTTTAACGATAATTTGGAGATTTTTAAGTAAGTGGCAGGAGCCGCTCAGGTCTCTTGAAAGAGCCGCAGGTTGCCGACCGCTGGGTTAGACGGTCGATGATGTGTTTCCAATTCTATTGTCAACGTTCATCATATACATTTGCAGCATCAGTTTTACGCCCCGGATGCTCTTCCTGACAAGCAATCCCAGTGTTGGGCCGAGGGCCTATGTGGATTGCCTCAGTGCCTACCATGGCTAACGTGCCCACCTGCCCGGGTTTGTTGTCAGAGTTGTCCCTCACCTAGGTGAATTTCCGACTATGCTAACGAGCAACACCTATCTACAATTTGATATTCTGATATTAAAACAAAAAATAAGACTTAAGAGAAAGAAACTGCCTCAGATTCGTATTCAGTTTACCCAAAAACACCTGCGTACCAATTTTTATAAGGATCTGAAATGTCAGACTGTTCACAAAAAATCTGCAGGGATCCCTCTGGGAATTCTAGCTGGAACCATTTTTTTTGATAACTCTAAATGTATGAGGTTTACAAAAAAATATGCATCAAACAGAAAATATAGATAAGTAAATATTGGAAGGTTTTTTCATTCAATTAAGCCATTATTTATGTTGTCATGCTATCAGTGTGGTGGAAAGCTAGTCAAGGGATTCTCCTCGGGACGTCACAACTTCCACCGTCACGTCACCACTTCCGCCGCCCACGTAAGAAACATTATTAAATAAACTTTTTATTACTGCTTCAAACTTGGCTTGGCAAACTTCGATAAGCTTTTTTAGATTCAGCATTTTATATCAAATTTATTTTAGACTTTCCCTCGAATTTTAATGCAATAATAAAAAAGTTGATAAAAATGTGAAAAAATATTATGCCTTGTGGCAACCCTGTTTACCCTGTTTATTTTTATAATTCTCCCACAAATTTCAGGTTTGTGGGGCTTTTCTTGTTTGTTTGATTTATATCTCATATTTCCATATAGCTAAAGTATTTAATGAAGCGTGTTATTAGGCTATCTATATGAAGGCTGTTAGTCAAGTTCTGTGACGTCAACAATTTTTTTTTTGCAAAACATCAAATCTCTATCAATCTGGGGTTTAAGGCAATGTCTCTGTTAGATGATTAACGTAATATGTTTTAGTATTTTTTCCATAAGTAATCACACATGTTTCAGAGTCTAAAGTTCGAGTTTGACTTCATCCTAATGTATTTTGAAATATATTTGTATTTCTTATTTAGTTTGTAAGCTTTGATTTACGTAATGATAATCGAAATGATAAATAAATCGGAAAGAAAAGCCAACAACCATGAAACACAGAAAAAAAACGAGTCACAACAGCCATGAATCCATTGTAACCTGAGGACATGATGCATGACCTTCAATAACCTCCTAACTACCCCTGCCTTGGATGCCAGGGCCAACATTTATTATTTAAAGAGTTGAATAAATAAATGTTCTTATCACGAGGCAGAGCAGACCACTTCTTATGAGTCCACTTGCCCTGCTGCCTGCCTGTGCTGCCTGGCCTGCGTGCCTGCCCTGTGCTGCCCTTGCTCCTGTTGCATCCCTGTGCCTGCTCTGTGCCTGTCCCTGTGCTTCCCTATGCTGCCCAGCTGCCTGACCTGCTGCTGCTGTGCTGCTGCTGCTGACCGTGCCTCCCTGTGCCTGAATATCGCCTGCCCTGCCTGCCTGCCCTGTGCGGGAGCCTGTGACCTTGCTGCGCTGTGCCTGCCCTTGCTGTGTGCTGCCCTGCTGCCTGCCTGTGCCTGCCCTGCTGCCTGCCCTGTGCCTGGCTGAGGGAACAGTTTGACTTAATCCTAATGTATTTCTAAATATATTTGTATTTCGTATTTAGTTTGTAAGCTTCGATTTGCAAAGCTTTTACATGTTTCTAGATATATTTAAGGATTTTCTGGATTAGAAATATACCGACAACAACGAAATATCCCGCAATACCCCCTGTGCCTGGCTGAGGGGAGAGGCTGAGGGCAGGACGCACCTTTGACATTGATGCGCTGCTCGCCTGTGCCCGGGTGTGTGTAGAGGTCCACCTGGATGCTGATCTCCCCCACCGTGCCCTCTTCTGTGGAGCCTGGGGACGAGAGGCGTGTGAGGGGCGGGGGGTGGAGGTGAGGCGGGGGACAGGGGGGAACATCAGCAGTACAATAAACATGGTGTCTCAGGGCTAACTGCTGCATCTTTTCTCTGCATGCTGCATTAATATTTTCATTGGTAGTTTAGATGTGAAAGTATGACTCAGTGTTGAAAAGGTAATCAGAATGTTTGAATCTTACTGTTTCATACATACATAAGTAAAACCAAAATATGAGTATAGTAGTGCCAAAATATATTGCAGTGTTCTTGTGGTAATCACATTACACATGTGGGTATGTTAAAGTCAGTATGTAATGAACAAATCTTTATGGCCTCAGGCATAAATAATAGAGATGTTCAAGTACTTATGTAGAGTATCTTATAATATTCTATTAAAGCTACAAAAAAATAGAGCATGCTGAGGAAAAGTAGACAAAATGTACCACACCATAACAACCACTACTAGTCACGCTAAACCCGAGCCATGCCAGCACAGCCCCGGGACCACCATGCACCCTCATGCCCCAGGGTGTGGAGGGGGTGACATCCTCTACACTAGGGCGGGAGGAGGGCGATGGAGACACACAGGGGTAACACAAGACCAAACACAGGACACGGGTCTCCTGGGCACACACCAGGGCTGCACTGAGGACCCGTGTGACCAGGCAGACCAAAGGATCACAACGAGAAATGCTTTTGTGATTTCACAGCTCAATGCAAAAAGTAAATGAGCCGAGGGGAAGCCATCAGTCAGCACTGACTTCCACTCAACAAACTCATGAGTATTTTTTTTAACTAAAAAATCTCATGTACTTAAAAAAATCTATAATTTGGTTTTTATTTACTGATTGCATTCTGACTGCATCTAAAGAAAAGAAAGAAGTAGTATGAAGCTTGAAATGAACAGTTGCTGGGTAACAAGATGCTCTATGGATCATGTCATGTTGAATTCTACGAACGTCGCTAAGTGGATATGATGCCATTCTTGCTAAACTGAGTTCGTAAACTCTCATCAAAGTGCCCATGTTAGGACACTGCTTATCCTTACTCCAAGGTCCTGCCAGGCCTGTGATGAGGATCCCCGGAATAAGCACAAGCAGTGCCCCCACACAGGATTGTCCTACTCTTACTGAAGGTCTCACTAGAAGCACGGCCCCATTAACAAGAAAAATAGTTTGCCTTTGGGGGCAAGTGTCTTTTCATTTTGTATCAAACTTGTTTTCTACAAAGCACCAAAGTGGCTCAAATATATCATTCAAATGAAACAGAAATCCACAAGATCGTGGATTTCTAATCGTGACAATTTTACGAACTCATGGTAACTAAAATATTAGTAAATTTCGTTTTTGCTAAGGAGACGCTACTCGCTAGAAGACGAGGCTTGGCTGTGCACACTGCCGACCCTTCATTTACCTCGCTTATCACTCATACTCAGTTTCTTTCGGATTTTCTTTGCCCTAACCGGGTCATCGTCGTCGTCCAACTCCGGTTCCTCGTCTCCCTCCTCCTCCTCTGTGGACACTTGTTCCCTTCTCTTTTTCTTGGCCTTACCGGGAAACTTACTGTCGTTTGCAGGAACTTAGAGGAAGAAGGGAGGAGTGATGTAGTGAGGCCAGACCAAGGGTGGGGGGCATTAGTCTGGCTGCAGAGTGGCTTTAGTCTGCCTACCCGCCAGGCTTTCAGGGGCGGCAGCTCAGCAACAGTGAACTCTCTTATTTTTAGGAGAATTATCTTACGTAACATTTATTTTTGACTAATGATTCAACTCTTACACTATATGATGCATTCAAGCAAATCTATTTAAGATAAAAATTTTGTTCCAGCAAAACCGAATGGTTTAATGTTTCCTAAGAAATAAGAGAAACCACCACTACTTGGATATCAAAAGCACTGACTAATTCAAAAGATGAAGCTAATGATTAATAAAAGAGTAGCAATTAGAATTAATGTTACCTAGCAGAACTGAAATGATGGTATAATCTAAGCATAACTGTGCTGAATCTGAGCAGACTGCTGATGCTGAAAGGTTTTGAAAGCTTGAACTAAAGCCACCATGGTCTTGACGTTACAGCATAAAGCAAACTTCAGCCTTACCCTAGATTAAGGTACATTTCACAACAGATATGATCAAACATTAACTATAAAATATATATATGTAGGAGAAGGTAATCTGCCACTGACCCAATGACTATGCTGACAATGATGCCAACACAATACTGCATAGGATACATCATACACATAAATGGGCATATGTGTGTATAAGCAGCATTGATGCATTCTATAAAGTACATCTACACATAGTTATAATGATGACGATAGATAAATTTACAAAATATAAATATAAATATAAACTGTCTGGATAACTCAGTGACTATTGGAACACCAAAAGATTATGCAGAGTTAAAACAACGAAATATGAAAATATACTCAAACAAAACCTTGATCTAATTACAGTGAAGAAAAGTATTATCTAAAAGCTACCAGGAAGTTTTTTGTCTTTGTATTCATATATAAAGCTTGCATTCATTACAGGTGTTTAGATATAAACAAAAATCTGTGCATGACTGTGTGGCGTGCATGTGTGTGTTGGAAATATCTATGCCGTGTTTATCAGTGTTTCAGTGCCACTCAGTGTCATCAAGTGGAGTGCAGTGATGGTGTGTTGGTGTTGTCCTAACAAAAGTGACATAGCGGTGTGCTGTACACATTCCACGGCAATTTCTCCTTCCTGATCTAAGTGCAATCTTGCAACATTTCTTGCCACAAGCTGCTGTTGACAGAGTGCTTGTGCTTGTATTCATTTACAAATTCAATATCTTTTCGTAACATACTATATGTTAACATTAGGAACTATTAATGCACTTATGTGGCAGAAAAGTAATAAAGTACTGAACACAAATTCACAAAAAGTTTTAGTTGAAACACTAAATTTTCAAACTTTTTTTTACAAATTCTTTACAAAGTAAAATTATATGCATTCCCATTTCACAAATTATTTACGAAGTGAAATTGCTTGGATGGCCGTACGGCAGCACTACTGTGTATGATAAGGGCCATGATCTTCAGTTGGACATTAGTTAACCCATTTGTTGTGCAAAGTCAAAGTGTAGGCAACCATGGTATCAGCAGCAAAATACCTCCCGCTCTGGCAGTCAGTCTGAGGCAACCCAACACCCTGCCCAACACCAGCTTCCTTCACACCTCACTAGGCTGTAGCAAGTGTGAGGCACAGCAAACAACATCACATAGGTTGCCATGGCATTCTTTCCTTCACACTTAACAGGAAAAAAACCAGTTGCTTTGTGTGAAAGTACTGGGGTTAGGACAAGGACTGGAGGAGCCTTTGAAATAAGTGGACCCTAGCATGTTGCGCATCAAGCTGGGAGCCATTAAGCCAGGAAGAAACACGGCAGTGGTTGAAAGCAATAAGGTGCCTGAGTATTAGAGAGAATGAGACATGCTCTTGTTTCATATAGATTGTCAGATGCGGAAGAAATAAAAAGGAAGATATGATATATATCTCTATATAGTGGTCAGGTCTATCTGTTCTGCTGCCAATGTGACTCATTGGGGTAGAGTGGGTTGGATGGCAGGGGAGGGGAAGGGAGGGAGAACATTCATTACATCCTTGATTCTGGGGTCACCGTTTTGTCACCTTTGGGAAATATATGCACTTGAGGGGCACATGTAGTGGCATAGTGTTCTGAACAGCCTGGAAGGGGGTGAAAAGTGGCACACAAATGTCATATATAAAGTGATCACACTCAGAGGATACCAGTCTCTTTTCTTTTGACATTTTACCAAGTCCATTCATGCACACTGAAACACTGACCAAAGACTACTGTATACTGGACTTGCTACTCATTTTGGGCTATTTCCAGTGGAGGCCAGTTTTGCGATTCCTGACATTTTCTAACATCACTCCCATCTCCCTTCCTATGGTTTATCAGTATAAATGATATACCGTTATCTTCGTAAATGTTTGTTCTATAATATTATCAAATGAAAAACAGTAAAATACACTACAGAAATGCCATTATGCGAGAATGAAGAAATATACATGAACTTAATATTCACTTAAATTCTTTACCATTTAATATTTTGCGAGAAAACATTTTACATGAAATATATCAATAGAAGCGGAATGTTATTAGCTTTCCATTGATATATTTCGTTTTCTGATAAATGAATTAGTACTATTCATAAATTAGCGTTAACTAAATAAGTAATCTCATCAATCGGGAAAATTACCCAATTGATGAAGTCATTGTTTTAGTTAACGCAAATTTATGCATGGTTCTAATTAATTTATCAGAAAACTAAATAAGAACATAAGAACATAAGAAAATAAGGAAGCTACAAGAGGCCGCGAGGCCTACACGTGGTAGTTCCTGTCACCTAACACTACCTACATCCACCTTTCATCCCCATCCATGAACTTATCCAGCTCCCCTTTAAAGCTCCCTAATGACTCCGCACTAACTACCTGTCTACTGAGACCATTCCACTCATTCACCACCCTATTTGTGAACCAGTTTTTTTCCCTATTTTCCTTTCTAAATCTACGCTTTTCCAGCTAAATCCGTTACTTCTTGTTCACCCTGGTTAAAAGCCGTAAGAACTTTTCCTACCTCCCTTTATTAAAATCCCTTTATCCACTTAAAAACTTCTATCAGATCGCCCCTTACTCCTGCGTCTTCGGTGAGTGTAATTTTAATAACTTCAATCTCCTTCATAACTAAAGTTACGCATCCCTTGTATCATTTTGGTCATCCTTCTCTGCACTTTTCTAACAACACTATATCCATCCTGTAATATGGAGGACCAAAACTGAACTGCATAGTCTAGGTGAGGCCTGACTAGAGCCAGATAAAGCTTTAAAATAACTTCCGCACTTCTATTTTTAAAAACACTTCTGGAAATGAATCCTAATACTCTATTAGCTCTATTTCTGGCCTCAATACATTGTTTCCTAGGTCGGAGGTCTGGCTCCCCCCCTCACTCCAAGATCTTTTTCACCTTCTGATCTTTTCAGCGATACATTGCTTATGGTGTTCTATTACCAGGGTTTTTTCTACCAACATTCATAACGCTACATTTATCAATATTAAATTCCATCTGCCATCGACTCCCCACTCGTTAAGTTTATCAAAGTCCTCCCTGCAATATGTTTACGTCAGACTGTGATCCAAAATCCTACCTAATTTATATCATCAGCAAACTTGCTGATATCACTGCTAATCCCACTATCCAAGTCGTTGATGTAAATCAAAAATAGTAATGGGCCCAAAAACCAGACCCTTGTGGAACTCCACTTGCCCACCAGTCCCCATTCACATTTGGAACCATTAATTGTAACCCTTTGTTGCCTATTACTTAGCCAAGCTCTGATCCAATGAAGAACCTTCCCATCTAAAACCATGAGCCCTAACCTTTATTTAAGAGTCGCTCGTGGGGTACTTTGTCAAATGCCTTACTAAAAGTCCAAATATATTATATCAAAATCCTTATCATTATCTGCCGTCTCATAAACTTTCCTATAAAACTCAATAAATTGGTGAGACATGACCTACCCTTGGTGAATTTCCATGTTGTGAGTCATTGATCAAACTATGTTTATCTAAGTGCTCTCTAATGTTTTTGCAAAATATTCCAATAATTTACCCACCACTGATGTTGACTTACGGGTCGATAATTTGACTTTAGTCCTCTGTCTCCTTCTTTAAAAATGGGAACAACATTTCCTTTCCTCCACAATAATGGCACATCGCCTATCTCAACCGATTTCCTAAAAATGTGGCACTAACGACCACTAACAAAACCCCCTTGCATTCCTTTAAATAACCCTGGGTACACTTCATCGGCTGGGGGATTTAAATGTTTTCATTTTTTCTATACCCTCTTCACCATTCCCTAGTTTTTCACAATATCTTTGAGTTTCTCCTCATCGCTTCCTTGAACATCTGTTCACTATCAGGTATCGTCTGTGTATTCTCCTCCGTAAAAACACTTAAGAAATAATCATTTAGACTCCACACATATCCTCATCCGGGATTTAAGACCTCACCTTGTCCTGACCTTAAGGGCCCAACTAATTCCCTTGTCTTTGTTTTATAAACCTGATAGAACCCCTGTGGGTCCCGTTCGCTTGTTCTGCTACTTTAATTTTCATTTAAATTTTTTCTTAGCAACTCGAAGTTAATTTCTTCACTGTCCTCGCCATCACGTTATACTGTTCTTTGTTACCAATCCTGCCTTGAACCTTAAATAAATGTTCTTTTTACTCCAATGTGGTGTTTTAACTTGGTGGTCATCCATTTTGGATCACTCTTTCTGGACCTTTTTCCCTATAAGGAATATTTCTTTTCTGTCCGTCAATATTTCCTTACAAAAGAGGTATAATTTCCCCCTCAGCTCCGACCTCACTTCCCCTTCTAACCTCTCTAATTACCTCCCCGCCCTGACCTCACTTCCCCGTCTAACCGCTCTAATTATCTCCTCAGCCTCGACCTCACTACCATATCTGACCGGGGCCCCAAATTTCCTCCAGGTGCCTTCCTAAACCTTCATAACTTGGCCTTCCACCTGGACAACGCCTTGTCCTGGGACACTTTCTGCTCCTCCATCCCACACCTTATAATAACCTCCAGGTGTCTTCCCTTAAACCCGCATAATTGGCCTTTTTGAAATTAGGTATTCGTGCCTATTGGGCCCCTTAATTTTCCAACTTCCCATTTTAAGCTAAATCTGATCTCATAATGGTCGCTATTATCTAAAACTCCCCCAAATATATCAAAGAAAGCTGATACAATTCCGCTTTTGATATGTTTCATGTAAATAGTTTTCACGCAAAATATTAAATGGTGAAGAGTTAAGTGAATATTAAGTTCATGCATATTTCTTCAGTCTCATAATGGCATTTCTTTAGTGTGTTTCACAGTTTTTTATTTGATAATATTATAGAACAAACATCTACGAAGATAACAGTGTATCATTTATACTGATAAACCATAGTCATTCATGGAACATTCATGAAACCATAGCACATATTCATGGAACACTTTTTTACTTGTCGATCCGATTGATGATGTTATATTTTTAATTAACGCTAAGTTATGCATGGTTCTAATTCATTGATCAGAAAATGAAATATACCAATGGATAGCTAATGAAAATCCGCTTCTATTGCTATGTTTCATGTAAAAAGTTTTCTCGCAAAATATTAAATGACGAAGAGTTTAAGTGAATATTGAGTTCATGCATATTTCTTCACTCTCATAATGACATTTCTTTAGTGTATTTTACAGTTTTTTATTTGATAATATTATAGAACAAACATTTACGAAGATAACGGTATATCATTTATACTGATAAACCATAAGAAGGGAGATGGGAGTAATGTTAGAAAATGTCAGGAATCGCAAAACTGGCCTCCACTGGTCATGGGTGGGTTGGCGCGGGGCACGAGTAGCAAGTCCAGTATAGAGTAGTTTTTGCACTGACATTTTTATAAGACAGAAAAAGACAACTATTATCTGAAAAAGATAAGAAAACAGACACAAAGTGAGACTGAGGTTGAGAGGGACAGAAAACATTGAAATGAGGAAAAGAATACGGGTCTATCAATAACTGGAGGCAGATCTCACTCTTAAGTCTGTCAGAAATAGTGAGCCATATGAACTTATATCATGTGGTTAACCTGCTCAGCGTCAGGGCTCGCCGCTGCACCTCACCTTGGCCGGTCTGTGTGGAGACGAAGGTCTTGATGAGGGTGTCGGTGGTCTGGGTGTAGAGGGACAACGCGTAGTTCAGGGACTTCAGCTCGGGGGACTTATCCAGGAAGTTCTTTTTGAGGCCGCTGCCGTTGGCGTGGAAGTACTGCTTGATGGTCTCCAGCGCGGCCTTGAGCACGGCGCACTGCTTGGGGCTCAGGTTCCTCTCAAAGTCCTTGGAGATGTCCTGGGGGCAAAGGTCACATCAACACACAATCTCTAAATGCCACCTTGCCATAGCTAATGAACTATTCTCAACTTTGGAAGGTAGAATATTGCTACAGAAACACTAATTCATCCAGAAAGGATGCTCATTACAAACAACTTCAATACTTGCATCCTATCTAAATCCATCAACAAATTTTACCATGTTTCATGCAAACACAAGCTTTAAAGAAAACAAATTACAGAGTAATGAGGTCTGCAGCTCATAATATTTGCAAGGGGAAGAAGAAATGTAATCTTACCTGTATACAAAAACATAATAAAGAAGTAAAAATAATGACATGCAATATGAAAAACATAACCAAAGTACTGCATGAGAAAGCTTCAAATGGCTGAACAAAAAGTGTTCAAAAGTAAAAAGTTTCAAAGTGGTGTTACCTGTGGTGGTATTAGGGAATCTAAACAAAATCAAAAACAATTCAAAACATGTCAATTAAACAGAGCAAAACAATAACAATAGTAACAAAAAGAGAAAAGCATCCGTATCAAAATCCTAAAAATAATTTCATTTCACAACCAGACACATGACAACCGTTGAGGAAAGGAAACACATACTGGTGGAGGCTGTGCTTCACGTTTTCGTCTACCATACGTGAAAAGCATTTTTATATACAACTGAAAAAAGAAAGGAGCAAACACATTATATGACAACTAGACATCAAGTAAACTCACTCAATTGTATACTATAAAGCATGCTAAGCAACAGTGAAACATAATAATTACAAATCATAGGAAGACAATCACTATAGTCTATTTTTTTTATTATGGTCAAAATGCAGTAAGGAAGCCACGCCCCCTGCCTGCCCTTCTATTCTACGGGGCAGCTGATTGGTGCATTCCTCGTATCATCATTACCAATCACAGTATCTTCACTACTTAACAACGGCGTGACCACTGGACAGAGCAATCTTCACTACAGAGGGATTTTTGATTTTGTCACCCTCTGTAGTGAAGATGTCTAACCCAGTGGTCAAGCGCTGTTAAGTAGTGAAGATATTGTGATTGGTAGTGATGATACGAGGAATGCACCAATCAGCTGCCCCGTAGAATAGAAGGGCAGGCAGGGGGCGTGGCTTCCTTACTGCATTTTGACCATAATAAAAAAAATAGACTATAGTGTACAACAGTCTGTATGCTAATAGTGCACGTATACATTGCTACAGAAGAGATAGAT
Organism: Chionoecetes opilio; assembly: GCA_016584305.1. Taxonomy (NCBI): domain Eukaryota; kingdom Metazoa; phylum Arthropoda; class Malacostraca; order Decapoda; family Majidae; genus Chionoecetes; species Chionoecetes opilio. The sequence continues at coordinate 155,361 of JACEEZ010004648.1, read as the reverse complement.
GGTAACTGTTCTACATCTACTACATGACAGTCGGTCTACATCATAACACACTACATTACAATGCAAGTCCCTCATTTGCATTCCAATTTTACATTATTGATATCTATACAATGTACAATAAATAATGTGTAACTTCTAATTTTATGTTTGAGCAAAAGATAGATTGAATATCATACTATCGATCATTGGCAAGAAAATTCAAACTTTAATAAGTAGTCTGGTCCCAGCTTAGATCCATTGTCTTATAGTGACTATTGTTCCCTGTGATTCCCAGAATTCAGGCTTACTGTGACTTTGTAGGAAGCTTTAGGGTACCAAAAGATAGATATCAATGATGGGTGAAGGAATGAAGAAAATTGAGGGCTGCAGTTACATGTTACAGAATATCTTGTAATAAAAGCCTCTGACCATGATATTGGACACAGCATTCTTGACGTCCTTGCCACCTGCCAGCTGGCTCTTGATGAGGCGAGACATGTCTTCAATCTTGGCGTTGGCAGCCAGATTCTTCGCATTGTCAGTCAGATTCTTGAGCATCATCTGTGGTGGGCCGGCGGGGTAGAGGAGACAAGGGAGGGTTACCAGCGGCCGAGGGAGACGGAGACACAAGCCGATAACAAGAGGGAAAAAATATCTCCCAAAGAAATAGCTCACACAACTGATTCTCGCTCCGGAACAATAACTGTGGGACCTGAAAACGTTAATAAATCTTAAGTCAACATCCCTCACAACACAACTACACGTCAAACTCACCGCCTTGTCAGTCATGGGCGGCAGGACGACAGTTTTCTCCATGGTGGTCATCACTATCTTCCACAGTTCCTTGAGGAGACGCTTGAGCACAGTCTTCTCACAGGAGTGGGCGTAGAGGGAGAGTGAGTCCTCGAGTAGATCCATCAGAGGCGCGAGGACTTCATCCGCCTCGCTGGAGATGTTGTTCCTCTGCGACGTCCCCCCCGTTGATTTGACGGCCGCCAGCTTGTCACCCATCTCCTTGACCTTCACGGCAATGCGATCATCCAGGCTACCACCACAACCGTAACACCAACCATTATATTGCACCACAACAAGATTTTAGTCAACAGTGTTATGGTTTGTATGCACCACAACAAGATTTTAGTCAACAGTGTTATTATTAACTTGGTATTCATTCAATGGGGAAAAAATTAGGCATTCTCTATTGTATTCAAATATTTGTATTGATCAAATGACCTGCTTATAAAGTCGACTCAAAAGTAAATGTCATCACTAAATGAATAAATTACCTCAAACATTCCATTCATTCATGTGTTTGTGTTGCCATTCATGTGTTTGTGTTGCCATTCATGTGTTTGTGTTGCCATTCAGGTGTTTGTGTTGCCATTCATGTGTTTGTGTTGCCATTCATGTGTTTGTGTTGCCATTCATGTGTTTGTGTTGCCATTCAAGTGTTTGTGTTGTCATTCATGTGTTTGTGTTGCCATTCATGTGTTTGTGTTGCCATTCAAGTGTTTGTGTTGTCATTCATGTGTTTGTGTTGCCATTCATGTGTTTGTGTTGTCATTCATGTGTTTGTGTTGTCATTCATGTGTTTGTGTTGCCATTCATGTGTTTGTGTTGTCATTCATGTGTTTGTGTTGCCATTCATGTGTTTGTGTTGCCATTCAAGTGTTTGTGTTGTCATTCATGTGTTTGTGTTGCCATTCATGTGTTTGTGTTGCCATTCATGTGTTTGTGTTGTCATTCATGTGTTTGTGTTGTCATTCATGTGTTTGTGCTGTCATTCATGTGTTTGTGCTGTCATTCATGTGTTTGTGTTGTCATTCATGTGTTTGTGTTGTCATTCATGTGTTTGTGTTGTCATTCATGTGTTTGTGTTGTCATTCATGTGTTTGTGTTGTCATTCATGTGTTTGTGTTGTCATTCATGTGTTTGTGCTGTCATTCATGTGTTTGTGCTGTCATTCATGTGTTTGTGCTGTCATTCATGTGTTTGTGTTGTCATTCATGTGTTTGTGTTGTCATTCATGTGTTTGTGTTGTCATTCATGTGTTTGTGCTGTCATTCATGTGTTTGTGTTGTCATTCATGTGTTTGTGCTGTCATTCATGTGTTTGTGTTGTCATTCATGTGTTTGTGCTGTCATTCATGTGTTTGTGTTGCCATTCATGTGTTTGTGTTGTCATTCATGTGTTTGTGTTGCCATTCATGTGTTTGTGTTGTCATTCATGTGTTTGTGTTGGCATTCATGTGTTTGTGTTGCCATTCATGTGTTTGTGTTGCCATTCATGTGTTTGTGCTGTCATTCATGTGTTTGTGCTGTCATTCATGTGTTTGTGCTGTCATTCATGTGTTTGTGTTGTCATTCATGTGTTTGTGTTGTCATTCATTGTGTTTGTGCTGTCATTCATGTGTTTTGTGTTGTCATTCATGTGTTTGTGTTGTCATTCATGTGTTTTGTGTTGCCATTCATGTGTTTGTGTTGTCATTCATGTGTTTGTGTTGTCATTCATGTGTTTGTGTTGCCATTCATGTGTTTGTGTTGTCATTCATGTGTTTGTGTTGTCATTCATGTGTTTGTGCTGTCATTCATGTGTTTGTGTTGTCATTCATGTGTTTGTGTTGTCATTCATGTGTTTGTGTTGCCATTCATGTGTTTGTGTTGTCATTCATGTGTTTTTGTGTTGTCCATTCATGTGTTTGTGTTGCCATTCATGTGTTTGTGTTGTCATTCATGTGTTTGTGTTGTCATTCATGTGTTTTGTGTTGCCATTCATGTGTTTTGTGTTGTCATTCATGTGTTTGTGCTGTCATTCATGTGTTTGTGCTGTCATTCATGTGTTTGTGTTGTCATTCATGTGTTTGTGTTGCCATTCATGTGTTTGTGTTGTCATTCATGTGTTTGTGTTGTCATTCATGTGTTTGTGCTGTCATTCATGTGTTTGTGTTGTCATTCATGTGTTTGTGCTGTCATTCATGTGTTTGTGTTGTCATTCATGTGTTTTGTGTTGTCATTCATGTGTTTTTGTGCTGTCATCATGTGTTTTGTGTTGTCATTCATGTGTTTGTGCTGTCATTCATGTGTTGTGTTGCCATTCATGTGTTTTGTGTTGCCATTCAGTTGTTTGTGCTGTCATTCATGTGTTTGTGTTGTCATTCATGTGTTTGTGTTGTCATTCATGTGTTTGTGCTGTCATTCATGTGTTTGTGTTGTCATTCATGTGTTTGTGCTGTCATTCATGTGTTTGTGTTGCCATTCATGTGTTTGTGTTGCCATTCATGTGTTTGTGTTGTCATTCATGTGTTTGTGTTGCCATTCATGTGTTTGTGTTGGCATTCATGTGTTTGTGTTGCCATTCATGTGTTTGTGTTGCCATTCATGTGTTTGTGTTGCCATTCTTGTGTTTGTGTTGCCATTCTTGTGTTTGTGTTGCCATTCTGGTGTTTGTGTTGCCATTCAGGTGTTTGTGCTGTCATTCATGTGTTTGTGTTGCCATTCATGTGTTTGTGCTGCCATTCATGTGTTTGTGTTGCCATTCATGTGTTTGTGTTGCCATTCATGTGTTTGTGTTGCCATTCAGGTGTTTGTGTTGCCATTCAGGTGTTTGTGTTGCCATTCAAGTGTTTGTGTTGCCATTCATGTGTTTGTGTTGCCATTCATGTGTTTGTGTTGCCATTCATGTGTTTGTGTTGCCATTCATGTGTTTGTGTTGCCATTCATGTGTTTGTGTTGCCATTCATGTGTTTGTGTTGCCATTCATGTGTTTGTGTGTTGCCAATTCATGTGTTTGTGTTGCCATTCATGTGTTTGTGTTGCCATTCATGTGTTTGTGTTGCCATTCATGTGTTTGTGTTGCCGTTCATGTGTTTGTGTTGCCATTCAGGTGTTTGTGTTGCACTCACCTCTTGGCAAACTTATGGGCCAGCTCATCTAGCACAGTGTTGAGGGATCCTTGCAGCTCATTCAATATAGTGGCCACGTCCTCCTCCAGCTTCTCTCCACCCATTTTCTCATACATCTTTTCCAGCTGCACACGAAGCTGCTGGATGTTGTTCATCAAGATGCACGCCTGGAGGGAGGACAAAGGGCTTTTAGGGCAGAGAGAGAGAACAATAAATCTAAAACATAACAGGAATGACCAAGACAATAATAAAAAAAATAAAAAGAGGAAGAGGAGAAATATGGGTGAACAAGATAAAGAAAGAAAGACAAATGTAGGAGAAAAAAGTAAGAGGGAATATGTACAAACAAAAAAAGGTTATAGCACTTGGCTAGTCAGGCAACTACACCAACAGATGCGCCACACAACGGAGAACGGATGACGCAAAAATCCGGAAATCGCCGTAAAATGACTTCCTGTTGGCAGTTTGTTTACGAGTGATGATAATAGAATCACGTAGTTAATTTTGGAAAGTTGATCACCGTGGACTTTCACTGGGTCAAAAACTCAAAGAAATTACATAGCCAATAAAAACTCTTATGAAAAAAGAAAGCATCCTGACCTTCTTCTCATCATCTACATAGTTGGGGAATTCCTTCTTGCAGATGTCAGCATAGGCCAGGAGCACCTTCACTATCGTCTTGGCAAACCTCTTCATGAATCTCTTCCAGATCTCCGGGTCGGGACACTCCAGCTTGGACACCACGCCGAAGCACTGTGTCAGCTGCGTAAACACATCCACCACAGAGTTGGAGAACAGCGAATTTTCTGAGCTTGGCGGGAACTGTCGAAAGAAAATTAGAGGATATTAAGATATTATAATGCAAGGAACATTATTTAGCAACATTTATCCATTGAAAAAAACAAATGTTCCATTGTGTGAGTTAAAATAAGACACCACTCAAGCAGAACTCAAGGTTAAGTTATAGATGCAAGGAAGTTTATCATCACCTCATCCTTCTTATCCCTCTGGAAGGCACCGTTGAGGTACTCTAGTGACACGTCGTCATTCTCGTTCAGCCACTGCATCACAAACGGCTCAAACCACCTGTGGGAAAAACACGCACAGACACCTCAGCATACATGTTGAATTCGTTACTAATCAAATAGAAAATACTTATGGATTTCCCAGGAAGGCTTCTAAGGAATGCTGAAGAACAAAACTATGAGATCAAACTAGCCTCATATTTCCTTTAAGTTCTTTTGAAAGCTGTTATACTTAAAAAGAAAGCATCAAACTGATATTGTACGTGAAGAATGTAATCATAATGTTCCATCCTGCTGGTTTGTTTGCTAGCCATCGCCACAACCCAGCCGGAGGTCACCAGGAGTGGCGGCGTGTGTGCCATACTTACGCAGGGTATTCAGGCACTTGGTCTTTGTAGGGAGGCACATCCTTCACGTAGTTATTGTACAGCCACTTCACCTGGGGGGAGATCAAGGTGTTCATGTTAGCAATACATCACCATGATAGGCTTCACGGTTGTCATCAGGGTCTATTGATGCCAATAAGAACATGAGCAAATAAGGATGCTACAAGAGGCCGCGAGACCTACGCGTGGTAGTTCCTGTTACTTAATACCACCTGCATCCACATCCATGAATTTATCCAGCCTTCTTTTAAAGCTCCCTATTGACTCCGCACTGACCACTTCTCTGACTAACTGACCACAATATAACATGACTCAGTCCACCTGTGGTCTGGCCTGACTCCTCCCTCCACCCGCCTCACCTTGAAGTGGAGGTTCATGTACTCGCTGCTCTTACACAGGCGGTGCTGCTCATGCTCCTCCAAGGCATACTTGATGTCCACGGCAAACATGCTCCACATTGTTGACGCGGACAGCTGGTGGGATACATGGAGGCAAGATTAACACAGATACTCTATTAGATTTATCTTTAGTGTAACGATGAAGAGTTCGGAATGGGCATTGGAAATTAGATAGATGGATAGCTTTCAGTCCTACCTGCCCAATGTTGAACTCCTGTGGGAACTGGTTGAGGACGGGGGCATAGCTGTTCTTGTCCTCCTCAATGACGGAGACAATGAGGGCAATGAGCTTGTGCCAGAAGTCAACACTCTCCAGGCGCGGCCCCTGCTCCCCTCCCTCCTTCTTCTCCGAGGGATCCACCTGAGGACGCACACCATCATAAGAACATAAGAACATAAGGAAATAAGGAAGCTACAAGAGGCCGCGAGACCTACACGTGGTAGTTCCTGTTACTTAACACTACCTAAATCCACCTTTCATCCCCATCCATGAATTTATATAGCCTCCTTTAAAAGCTCCCTATTGACTCCGCACTAACTACCTGACGACTGAGCCCATTCCAATCATTTACCACCCGACCAAAGAAAGGTGATTATATGCATACAATATTGCATGAATAAAAAAGACACTTGTACTACACTAATATTCTAGTGGAGTTTAACATTAAATGGATTCCGAGAAACTTGAAATATGTATGAAGAAATCTCAATCTGTTTTTCTATGCACCGTGAATTTAATGCCAAAAATGAAATCAACTAGAAATCAACTATGTACACTCAACTACAAAATTCACTATTCTACATGTTAGCTAATCTGCCTTTAACCTTAAGTCTTTGAAGGTTTTTATTGTATAGACTAAAAACTAAAAACTTAAGACTACGTATACTTTCTATGTACAGCAGTGTCTATATTCCCCACATGTATATATTATAATTTTATTTGCTTTAGTACTTAAGTTCACTCCATCATGTCTGTATATTATGTTGTTGTTGTTGTTTTTCCTGTATGCCTTCGGGTGAGAATATAAATATTATTATTATTATTATTATTATTATTATTATTAAAAAGTGACTCACCTGGAACTCTCGGTTGTAAAGCTCGTAACAGTTTTCAAAGAGGAACTGGTAGGTGGATCTGAGGCAGGCGATGGCACAGTCCTTCACCACCACACTGGCCCTGGGCGGCGATGACAGCTCCTGCACCTGCGGGGCGGGGAACACACAACACGCGTAAGCACGATGTAAACATGTGCCAGTTCTCAAAAAGGCAAATATCGTTATATCACTGGTCACTTTGGGGAGGTGGTAGCAGAGTGGTTAGCGTCACCGTGTGGCGCTCTCGAAGACCCGAGTTCGATCCCGAGTGAGACCCATAAATCCACTTAAAATATTTCTGCACCGTCGAGTGGCCTAAGAACACCCACATGCCCTGTCCCTTAACTCTACCTTCGATTGCGAGTGCATCAGAGGACGAAGGGGGGCGGCATGAGCCTCTAATTACAGGCGTCACTATATAAATCCTGGCTGCGCCACCACGGGTGAAGGGCAACCATCTTAGCCCTCAAGTGAGCCTTCAGGGCCAAAAAATCTGTTTCTCCCATAAACAATGGGATGACTATTCAGCCACACTAAATCTGAGTGAGTAGACAACAGGAGATGGACAATTTAGGATGGACCACAGGCACAAAACTGGTTCCTCCGCAATAGAGGAGAGAGAAGAAGACTGAGGAGAGAGAAGAGAGAGAGAAGGAGAGAGAGAGAAGACGACGAGGAAGAGAGAGAGAGGAGAGAGAGGAGAGAGAGAGAGAGAGAGAGAGGAGAGAGAGAGAGAGAGAGAGAGAGAGAGAGAGAGAGAGAGAGAGAGAGAGAGGAGAGAGAGAGAGAGAGGAGAGAGAGAGAGGAGAGAGAGAGAGAGAGAGGAGAGAGAGAGAGAGCGAGAGCGAGAGCGAGAGGAGCGGAGGAGAGAGAGAGCGAGAGCGAGAGCGAGAGCGGGGAGCGAGAGCGAGAGCGAGAGCGAGAGCGAGAGCGAGACGAGAGCGAGAGCGAGGAGCGAGAGCGAGGGGAGAGGAGAGAGAGAGAGAGAGAGAGAGAGAGAGAGAAGAGAGAGAGAGAGAGAGAGAGAGAAGAGAGAGAGGGGAGAGAGAAGAGAGGTTTTTCAGGTAGTAATAGAGCTTCTTATGACTAATGTGTTTTGCCAATTCCCTCAGCCGCTCACTTTCATCCTGAAGAAGGTGATGGAGGTGAGCAGGTCCACGGTGGACTTGAGGTCTTGCAGCTTCTCGTTGGAGCTGGCGGGGAAGTTGTTGCGGTACATGGACAGGTCTATCCTGAGGGAGTTGTGCAGCTGGTCCAGCAGCTTCACAAACTTCTCTTTCTGTAGGGCATAAAAACATAAGAACATAAGAAAATAAGGAAGCTACAAGAGGCCACGAGACCTATACGAGGTAGTTCCTGTTACTTAACACTACCTACATCCAACTTTCATCCCCATCCATGAATTTATCCAGCCTCCTTTTAAAGCTCCCTATTGACTCCGCACTACCTCCTTACGACTGAGTCCATTCCAATCATTTACCACCCTATTTGTGAACCAGTTTTTCCCTATTTCCTCTTTTTCTTTTTTCCAAGAAGATGCATGTTAATTCCCATCCTCCAGATAACAAGTCCTGTCATCACCTTCATTACAAAAGTTACTGTAATTGCAAATCTAACTTAGCAAGAATAGGCAGACTCTATAAACAGCAATGACCAATAAATGGAAGAATTAATCATGAGTCACAATGAAATATTCTCTAATTATGCCACTAAACTCTGCTGTGCTAAGAAATCAATCACCTATGAAATTTTTGCTTCATTATTAAGAACAAGGAGTCAATAGTTAGATGGATGCTGTATATTATTCCCCAATATAAGAAAAAGACACTATCATATCCCTCTACTACAAATAATACATTCTTTGAAACTTCCATAATCTGTTTTGGCTATTAATGAAAATATCTGCATGTATGAAAAACATGGAATTATAAACAAGGGCTCCAAGCACAATAGCTTACATTGTATTACATATGACCACCATATACAATACACTATAGCTACCATATACAATACACTATAGCTACCATATACAATACACTATAGCTACCATATACAATACACTATAGCTACCATATACAATACACTATAGCTACCATACACAATACACTATAGCTACCATATACAATACACTATAGCTACCATATACAATACAATATAGCTACCATATACAATACACTATAGCTACCATATACAATACACTATAGCTACCATTTACAATACACTATAGCTACCATATACAATACACTATAGCTACCATATACAATACACTATAGCTACCATATACAATACACTATAGCTACCATATACAATACACTATAGCTACCATATACAATACACTATAGCTACCATATACAATACACTATAGCTACCATATACAATACAATATAGCTACCATTACAAAACACTATAGCTACATACACAATACACTATAGCTACCATATACAATACACTATAGCTACCATATACAATACACTATAGCTACCATATACAATACACTATAGCTACCATATACAATACACTATAGCTACCATATACAATACACTATAGCTACCATATACAATATACTATAGCTACCATATACAATACACTATAGCTACCATATACAATATACCATACACACCATATACAATAGATTACATATGACCACCACCCACGCGACACTCACACCAAAGTTGGACGCAGCGAATCTGTCCGAGGCGGAGACAGCGGAGGAGGCGGTGGTGTGTGCGTAGAAGGCATTGATGTTTGCCAGCAGGGTGGACATGACGGCCGGCACCCCGGGGCACAGGTACTTAGTGGACAGGCAGTGGAAGTGGCTGGGGGGGGTAAACAAATAAACGATAAGCAAATGATTAAGAAAAATGACATAAACAAGACGGCAAGAGCTTTTGAATATAACATTTTGATCTAGACGTCCTTATCTTTTGTGTATACGTACATTCATCAGTTCTCCGATAACTCAATACTTCCCTTTAACCTAAAACCATCCTTGTTTTATCCTCTACAGCCAGTATGTGCTCCATAGACCCTACCCATGACACCAGGATATAAGATTGACTTGTATAACCCATGGCAAAGACTACTATACTACTACTATAAGACTACTACTACTATACTACTACTATAAGACTACTACTATACATGGCAAAGACTGTATACTAGACTTGCTTCTACCGTATACAGTAGTCTTTGCTCATGGCACACTACCTTGACACCCTGGCACACTACCTTGACACCCTGGCACAACACCTTGACACCCTGGCACAACACCTTGACACCCTGGCACAACACCTTGACACCCTGGCACAACACCTTGACACCCTGGCACACTCACGTCATGGCCTGGTAGATGCTCTCAATCCCGTATCTCATGGCAAATTCGTCCACGATATCCTGCGCGTGGTCGTCGAAGTACACTTTCCACGCGTCGTCTCCCTTGGCTGCGGGAGCTTGACGAGAGCCGCCCTCCTGCTCGCACAGGTAGTGGAACAGGTTCTCGTGAAGGCAGGTGTACTGGACGTGGTAGGGCGCCACCTTCTCCTCGCCCTTGATTTCAACAGAGATGTGAAGTCTGATGGCGCCTGACACTGCTGACTTGTCTGTGCGCTTCTCCAGGTTGTACCACACGTCCATCTCCCCGACAAGGTCCGCACCTGCAGGAGGGAGGCAGGAATGGTACTTAACATGTTAACTTATTGGATGAGGGATGAGGTGCAGGACTGGATGAACTACATACTAAAACAGTAAAATGAAGGATAGGGAAGGGAAGCAAAGACACACAAGTCAGTCAGTCCAAAATTCTTTAAAAAAATATTTAAAAATCTATTGTGTTCAAAAATGGAGTTTTCTCCCCTCAAGGTTATTCTTATATCAATACAACACGAATTTGCATGAGCTGTATTTTACCACTATAATACTATCGAACAATGACAAGTCACAACTAAAATGGCCAAACTTGTACATAATAGTGAAGCTTTGTGCTGAAATGTAGCATGCAATGATCCTCATAAGAGATGCATTCCTCACTTTCTGATTACAGCCATCAGTTTTTATCACTGCCACTACACTGCACTCTCGTCTGATTCCTGCAGTGGTAACCCAACACTGAATGACACCCAAGAGATCAATTCTCTACTGCCATTATATGATTTACTACATTTAACTCCACTATCATGGCTTTAATCCATCTGATGGCAAGCGAGAGTGCACGTGTACTCTCTGAATATTAATTCCAGTTCATTATATATATTTATATGTGTACTGAAACCCAATACTTCTTGATTTTCTCTATTATGCAGGCATTTATGGACCAAATCAGGTCTGTATTAACTTTTTTTCTCAAAGGCCATCTCTCTCTCTCTCTCTCTCTCTCTCTCTCTCCTCTCTCTCTCTCTCTTACACACACACATATTCTATTCCATGATTAATACCCATCATGAGGAGGGCAAGAGCAATGAGGCAGACAGAGGGATTGACGGATGATCACAAGACAGGGTGGCCGGAACAATGCCTCAGACTGGCCAAACACTGGCCGGCTTTGTCAATACAACTGGAGATCCTGAGTTAGTATGATGGAAAGATAGGGTGGTGATGGGTGCACCGGGAGGATGGAAGAGAGACATCAGCTTGAATCTGTTTCCAGGCCAGGGTCTGTCAGATGTCATAACGTTTTCCTGATAATAGTTGCTCTAGTTTTGACGGACTGCCCCTTGAAATCTCTCAGTTATATTTATTAATAGTGACTCATTTCAGTGATTTGTATATCATAAAACTTGCTAGTCTTTGAATCAATCATCATGCTCATCCACTTACAGAATAGAGAAAATAATATCCACCTTGCTAGAAATTAACCATACTCGTAATTACATAATTTAATAGTGTGATGAACAATACACTACAAATGTCTTCCAAACGATATGTATTTTTGCAGTTTTCTTCCTTACAATAGAGAAACTCTGCCAACACTCTTGTCCACTTGGCTCTTCCTGTAAAGTGCCACAGGCCAGTCCAGCCATGATCCTGTAAGGTCCCTTGCTGGCCTAACTTGTGCAAACTTGTGCCAAACTTGGGGGATAAACTTGGCCCTACAGCAGGTCAGCTCTGGTAACTCTCTGAACACAAGAGTGACTCACAAACTTACACCAGCCCATGAGAACACTGTCAGACGCAGACGACAAGTGTAATTTGGTTTGCTGCATACTTTAGTGTTGCTCTTTCCCCTTTTATTTCCCCAGTTTTCCTCTTTTGTGCAGTTGCCTGAAGGTTATTTTGAAGTACTGCACTGTCCTTTGTCTTCCACTTACTCCTCGCAACCCTGATTCTTCCTGCCTCTATCCTCCCACTGTACTTTTCCTTCATACATTACCCAGCCATATAATCATCACAACCTATGCCAGTCACCTTTATTTCCCTTCATCATTCTTCTGTCTCATCATTTTGTACTATTCTCCTTGCTCTTTTTTTTTCCAATTATAATCTTACTGTCTCCGCCACTATGACTAATTATATTATTCTTTATGACTGCTACTCCTCCAGCCCCATTGACAACTATTCATTGTGGCCTTTACTTCCTATCTGACCTTATACGTTCTTTTGTAGTTTTCATCAAGTCCGTTGAGTAGAATAGCTAATGCAGCGGCTGGCTCAAATTTCTCCCCTTTTTTTTCTCTCTCTCTATTATAGCCAGAAAATTTTGTCACGCATTTACTTTATCTATCTATCACCCTCCAGGATATTTTTTCCTTTGCCATTCACAGACACTTTTCCAAAACTGATTCTGCTTTACATTCACATCTGTTTAATAACATGGTAGTTTCTATACACTTTCTACGATGTAATGAAATGAATAATCATGTAACTACACGTTAAACAATACTGCATACATAGTAAAGGACTGCTAGTAAGGCATTATAAGGAACACAGTGCTGCTAAATAGTTAAAAAGCTCCTCCTCCTATTATGAAAGTTCTAAAGACAGGATCTAAAATGTTCTAACAGGAACCTAACCTGACCTAACCTAACCTAAATTTAAATCAGGTATAAGATCTAAATGATGTTCTTCCTTTCACAATTCACATTTCAATAACTTTCATTGAAAATACTATCAGAAAATAAAGCTTAAACCTTTCCTGGATGGATGAGAAAGATAAGGCTGGGCGAATGTTTATACTTCCTATTAGAAAATGGTCTTAATTCAGCTTTATCCCCTGACACGCTTCCTTTACATTGCTATATCTCTTCTTCCTTCTTGCTCTTCTTCATCCCTGCCCCCTCCCCCTCCCCTCCTTGCCCCCCACTACCCCCTCCCTCCCTTCACTATTCAAGAAGTCCCTCCCTCCACTCTGACCTTTCTGTTTCCTCTCATTTACTTCAATCTCACTCCATCTCCTTTAATCTCTCTCTCTCTCTCTCTCTCTCTCTCTCTCTCTCTCTCTCTCTCTCTCTCTCTCTCTCTCTCTCTCTCTCTCTCTCTCTCTCTACATGGATAAAGTTAGGGATATGAGGTACGAAGGAAGATGGTCCTAAAAAGATAAAAGAAAATAATAGACACCAGGTCAAATGTAAGGGGAGAAAAATGAGATCACATGGTAACGGATAAAGAAAATGCCAATTAAACCAATGAGAGGCAATTGTGGAAAATAAAGAGACACAAAAAATGGGGGTTAGGGGGGGGCAGTGAACTATATGAGGATAAATTACATCCATAACATTTTTTCCATGAAGGTGCTGGCATGAAAGTGCATAAGAAAAGATTAAACTAACATCATGAAATTAATTATGGCAGCTAATTAAGCAAATGAATACACAGCCTTGAAGTTATTTTTGGACGTTCTGTGACAAATCCTTGAAGTTTCTGTCCTCCAAAGGTATTATTGGCAACATTTATTGGTAAGTCTTATTGGTAAGTCTATTGCTGTTTACAATGCTGTGACTTATTTATGTGTCAGTCGGAAACATTGCACATAGGTGACCGAGGACTATACTACTATGTCTTGGCATTAAGGGGCGGGAAACGTTCCTATACCCAAGTGGTGTGTTATTAGGGCAAATAAAAAAAAAATTCACTGGTGATAAATGTTTTTTCTTAAAGATTCTTAAAGTTTCAAAGAGCTGTAGATGATGACACTGGTAGTTTTACATGTATTATGTATACGCACACTTGATGTTGTGCTTTGTATACATTAAAGAAGTGAGAGTTTCCTGAGTCTGACAGTCGCATGAGCCTCAACCTAATTAAACCCATTAAGTCTACGTTATATTTTGTAGCATTCATGTTTTTAGGCCTTTCCTATACTAGTAACTTAAATGTTTTTTATCCAATATATATATATATATATATTGTATATTTATCCTACAATTAGTCTTTATAATGGGTTCCTAAATGTCCCACTAATAACAGGGGCTCTACAATTAGACCCCCCTCCCCCCAAAACAAATCTACGGCACTTGACCTCTTGAAGATGCTCACTTACTCAACAGCGTGGGTCAGATAAGAAAAAAAACTATGACATTTGACCTATAAAAGAATGGTCACTTGTTCCAATACCATGTCCTGGGAATTAAAACGTTAACCCATGCATTATAACCTGTCCCGTTATAGCCTGGCCTGTGTGCCGTTATAACAGGTCCCATAACGTGTCCCATTATAGGTCAATTTCCAGTTTGACACCGAATTCACTTCGGTGGACGAAACTATTTATTTCTTGAGAGTTTTGATGTGTTTTTAATTAATCTGCTAACCGTTTCTGTCGCAAATCCCTTTTTTTTTTTTTTTTTTTTTTTTTTTTAGCGCTTTGCGACAAAAATGATTAAAAAACAAATTGAACCTAACCTAACCTATATATATACCTAACCTAACCTTTACCTTAAATAAAATAAAAGTTATTTGCGACAGAGACGGTTAGCAGATGATTTCAAAACACATCAAAACGCACCAGAAAAAAAAAGATTTGTCCACCAAAGTGAATTCGGTGTCAAACTGGAATAATACCCCATTACAACCTGGCATGTGTCGGCGTGTCCTCCCCCCTACCGGCGCCCTTCTCAACAACTCTTGTAATAAATCTCTCTCTCTCTCTCATCAAATCCTTTCCATATTCCTCCTCCTCCTCAATGCTCACCTCAATGATGGTCTGGCCCAGGAAGTCATCACTCTCCCTGGTCAGCTTCTGCCGCAGCTTGGACTTGATGTCGTTGTCTTCGTCCCACACGCGCACCTTGATGCGGTCGCTTGAGTTGTGACACTCGCTGCTTGGGAGACGCACAGGTTAAGACGACACTAATTATTATTATACATACATATACACTATAGCCTTTCCATTTTATTAAGACACTTGTGTAAATTATTCACCAACCACCCTCTCAAATAGTAGAGTGGTAGTTTTGTTCCCCCACCCCCCATGTGAGGGAGGTATTGTTCGCTCAGCCTAGGGGGAGAGTAGGAATGTAAATATTTATAATTATAATGGTAATGGGTAGAAATTAAAGCGACTAAAGTGACTTGATACATTGGAAAGACTTTAGTTTGTTATTTTCAAGTTCATCAGAATCAACAACAAAAAATAAAAATAGCAAGTAAAAAAAAATCAAATAATAAAATAAGATATATACCGTACATCAATAGGAATAACTAGATTACTCAAACGAAATGACTATAGTCTATTTTTTTTAACAAGGCAAAAATATCATGTTATCTTAAGGTCTCATGCTTGAAATGATGCCTCTGTTAACCTGATACTATGGTTAACTATGATAAAATACAGCATAGATTTAGAAGAAGCATAGTATTCCCTTCTCCTGGCATCAAATATCAGTCAGTAAGCAGCAAGTGGGCAGGAATTTTTGCCTCGTTAAAAAAAATAGACTATAGGTAAAAAGCGTAGCCATTGTGGATGAACACCCTTCATTATCCACGTTCATGAGAATCACAGGAACAAAAGAAATAACCACTGTTATTTCTGGCAAACAGTGGATATCAAAATGAGTTAGTTTCTCTTTTTCCATCTCCGTTTTCTGATGGTATTCCTTTACGACGATTTTATACCATTATGGAGAAGGCCTGGCAATGGATATCTCAGCCATTAACTTCACGAGTAAATACACATAATATTCAACTTATCATCATGAAGCAGCTAATTTCTTTCGACTCCTTAATGACATTGGAATCTTTTTGACTACAGTGAATGGTAAAGGGAATTGCCTCATCTTAGCTTTGATACATGTGTGACGTGATTCCATTAAAAAGGCTATTACTACAGGTTTCAGGTCATAATCTCGCCAAACACATGATTAATACAGCTGATATGGGGTAATGGACTGACCTCATGTATCGGACATATTTTGAGATTAATTCACAGCGACTGTCACGCAGAATCCATTGCTGCTGACCCATGGTTGAGGTAAAATACATTAATTAATTTTCCTAATCAATCTGTCAGTCAAGTAGGCTGTATCACGAATTTTTATTTTTGCCATATTCAAACGCATTATGTAGCCTGTGTAGGTAGTGTAATTCTAAAATATAAGAAATGGTATATTACGTTCTTTTAAGTTAATAAAATGATAATAATGACAATACTAACAATAACAGTGTACGTAGAATGAATGTCAAAATAATACGTTTTCAAATAATTTGTATTAAGATATTATTTTAATTATTTATATTTCTATTATTTCTAAAAATCCACTATTAAAAATTGTATAATTTTTGTGGTGTGAAAAAAATTGCAAGTACATATTTTTGTATCCCTCTTCTTCACGCATCCATTCATCAGTATTCATCAAACCAAACTCAGACTTTCAATCACAGAGAGAAAAAAATAGACATTTCATCTAAATTTTACCACGGTCGGACAACGCACAAAAATTGGGTCACAAACAGAAAACATGTTGGTTGGTGACCGCAACCTGGCTTGGCATCGAGGACATGAAAGTGATTACAACCGTAGATACGCAATGCCTCTCCGATGTCACCTCCATGCGATCAAAGTTCAAAGCAATAATAGATGGGGAAAAAATGTGGGTCGCTACTCCATATTTCACTCATGAGACGGGCAATACATAAGTGTGTACAGTATAATTCTACCATCAATTTACGTATTTTAGTGTGCATCATAAATCTAACGTAACGCAACTTGAATGATAAATGAAAAATAAAATACAAAATATAACGAAAAATAAATTCAGTAGCATATAATGAGATAGAATAAGATGGAAAGTCTCTGCCAATATAATGAAAAGAAAAATTAACGATCTATCTCATACTCACAAGTAGAATTTCTCGTTCCATACAGGATCATAAATCTAACATTAGGCAACTTGAATGATAAATAATGAAACGTAGAACACGAAATATAACGTAAAACGGAATTCAGTACCATATAATATGAAATAGAATACGAAATAAAGTCTCGGGCAATATCTGGAGAAAAAAATTATCATATACTCACAAGTAGAATTTCTCGCTCCATACAGGATTAAGCTCTTGAGGCACTGTGTGGGTCCTCTTCTTGACCTTGCCCACCTGTACCGTGACGTAGGGGTCAGAGGTGCCACTCTTGTCCTTGGCGATGAGGCCCTGGGCGCAGATGACTGGAGGGGGGGGGAGGGCAAAGGTCACCAACAAGAAAATACGTTCAGAAAAAGAGGCTATTTGATTTATCCTACGTCATTATTATCATTTGTTTGTTTTTCATTGCAGTGAAATTTCTGAAGTGACTCATATGTTCATTTGACTTGCAAGACTTACTAAATATTTTTTTGTATTACAGCTACGTGCTTTTTTTTATATACAATATTATTTCAAGGGTGAATTACTATACTTTATCAACACTATACTTACAAGGTGTATTGTCTATTTTATATATATATATATATTTATAATAACAGTGATCATTCCCCTAAGTAAGTAACCAGTGAGATCTACATGTAAACATTTCCACATGAATGGTTGGTAGATCAGTGGATCATTCAAGAGTGAGGTCAGGTCACTCTCTGCAGCGGGCCAGGTCAGCTAGGGGGTCACCGGGTCCTCCATATGTTAAGTACAGAACACCGTCACTTTCCACCCACCCACACGCCCATAAACTTATCACTTAACGTCATAAGTTTTCGTCTAATAATACAAGTTTGACGTGGATTTTTTTTACCAGTGAACTCAAAGTTTACATCAAATAAAAATAAAAAAGTGGAAATGTTCTCCTGTGATTAACTTTCAAACAGGAATAAGAGAACATACATTGACGCTTGGAGAGATAAAAAGTATAAAAGTAAAATATACATCGTTGAGTTAAGGTCGCGTCACACTTTAGGCAACACAACTGAGTGACGAGTGAGTGTTGCGACTGATCAACACACAGGGCGGCGGTGAGGGTGTTGCAAGGGGTGGCTCGCAACACTGGTGGAAGGCGAGGCTCTGACTTATCATTATGGACGGCTGGCAGGTGGCAAGAGGCGCCCTAGCATTATATACATGATTATCGGGGTGAGAAACGGTGGAGCAAATACAGTAGTGATAGTGATAGTAGTAGTAGTAGTGGTGGTGGTGGTTGTGGTGATAGTAGTAGTAGTAGCAATAGCAGTAGCAGTAATAGGTAGAATAAATAAACACTAATAAAAAAAAAATAGTGTATGATGAATGTCAAAATAATAGGTTTTCAAATAATTTCTTAAGTTGTATAATTTTTGTGGTGTTGAAAAAAATTGCAAGTTACGATCGAGTGCCTTGGTACAGACCATTGCCTGTGTGTGTGTGTGTGTGTGTGTGTGTGTGTGTGTGTGTGTGTGTGTGTGTGTGTGTGTGTGTGTGCAAGGGTATGGTGTGGCTTTGAGGTCCTGGCTATGGAATGAAGATGATGGCGAATAGTTTGCATGTGTGTGTGTGTGTGTGTGTGGGGTGTGTGAGGTGCTAGCGGTGGTGGTTGATGTCGTTCGGGAGGAAGGAAGGGGAAGGTGAAGGTATTGGGGGTTTAGGGTGGTGGTGGTGGTGGTGGTAGTGGTGGTGGTGGTGGTGAAGTAGGTCAGGGAGCAGAGAAGGACGAGGGTCAGGTCAAGTTACTGTGTGTTTGTGGAGGTGACTGGTCGGTGTCGAATTCCTTAGTGCAATATTGGCTGTGGCTTGGGTGTGTGTGTGTGTGTGTGTGTGTGTGTGTGTGTGTGTGTGTGTGTGTGTGTGTGTGTGTGTGTGTGTGTGTGTGTGTGTGTGTGTGTGTGTGTGTGTGTGTGTGTGTGTGACGGGGGGGCGTGAATAATGAATGCTCCGTGGCCTGTGGGGTACGAAAAATAAGAGGGGAAAAAAACGCAAAAAAATGGTAGCAGAAAGCAGTGGTGGTGGTGGTAGTGGTGATGGTGGTGGAAGTGTTATGTCACCCTCATCAATACAATGCTCGGCGTCATCATCATCATCATCAATAAATAAAAGGTGTTCATAGTTCCACATGCAGGTCTACGCTCGGGCTAAGATAATAGATCACAAAATGGTTAATGGTTAAAACACACCATCCCAGCTCTGCGCTTTGCATTTTTATCGCTGTGGCATAACACATTACGTTTTGTCTTATCACACTATCAAATTATCATTGAAGCAAATATTAGCCACGGCTTACAAAATGAACCACCTTCGAGCCGATTTCTTCCAGGAGTGAAATCAAGAAAACGCATTAGTCTGCCTCGCAATTTCCAACGTTTCTCATTTACTCTGGTCCGGGAAGAAAACGGGTCGAGTTGGTGTTGCTTCCTGCGCTTACCATCAGCCGCCACCACACTTGACCCTCAGTGATAAGAACCTCGGATATAAATAGGGTACAATGAGCGGTGTGTGTGGTGGGGGCGCGGTCAGGAGGCAGCAGCGCGCACACCGGCGTAATAAGCGTCACGTCACCGTCACGCCCAGCGGGGAGAGAGGTGTAGGAGGCCACCCGCCCCTTCCTCTGTCTCCCATCGTGCCGTTACCACAGACAACTATGACGTCATGAGTCGCTTGTAACATGACACCATGAGTTATCTTCCTACTGTCACGTCATTCGTTATCTACGTAAGCCTCTCTGAACACAAGCCACAGACAGCATCAACGCTTTAGCTTCAGAATGAGAAAAGGTCTTCAATGAATGACCAATATTGGCAACACAAAACGCAGAATTTAAGAACGTAAGTACAAACGTGTAAACATGATCATGACATGAACGCAATGACGTCACAGTGGCGAGGGTGCCGCTGGGATGGTTTTGCGATGCTATTATCTCACTCGGCGTTAGTAACTCGGCATAATATCTGTCTCCTCTCCTTTATATGTATACTCGGGAGTCATCCAACGCTCGTGTCATGAAGTTAACATGCTCTCATGCTTTCTCAAATATGCTGAGTCAGGTGGGTCGGAACACAAGCCTAGGTGGGCAGCCAGGCGCCATGCCGGCACGGGCACGCTTGCTGGCACACACATCCCCATTTATCTTTCCCTTTACTCTGGGTGTCCTTAGCCTTATCATTATTTACACCACTTTAAGGAGACTGGCAAAAATTTTAGTCATGTAAAAACTGCTCATGTAATTATGTTGAGGCTCTCATGGTGCCTCGCGTTACTATTTTGTTATTAATTGGTTAGTTCTTATTGTATCTTTATGAAGGGTAAGAATCAGGCAGGTTAACTTCATGTGTTGCTTGAATTTTGGGGCAAAATTTTCTGTGAAGAAGGTGCCCATGGAAAAAAAAGGACCAATCATAGCTAGGGTGTTTAGTGTTCCCGCGCGGTGATTGGCCGCCCTGCTGATGCCGCCTCCCGCCTGCACCAATCACAGGCCAGAACAGATGATTGCCCGGAACAAACTGTGATACTCTAAATAACACACGAGGAAAGGTTATCGAACATTCAAATACAGGAATCTTAATCATCTTCAAATAATCAAAATCCTATTCATCTCATTTCATACCTTTGAGCCAATTCGCAATAATGACGCCTGATAAATTGATAAGTGAAAAATCTAAAGTGCAGGACCGAGAGTTTCACGGGATTCGAATCACTGAAGCACCGTCAACGAATCAGTGAGGCGATCAGCAGAGGCGCAAACACCGCCACGGGAGGAAAAGCAGGAGAAAAGTATCAGATAGAGACAAAGGGAGAATAAGAAACAATAACGAGAGAAATTGAGGCATAAAAAGGGAGGGGAGGAAATTCCATTCAGTTAGTGGTAATAAAATAGAATATGAAGTTTTCTCAAAGTAACTACAGTACGGGTGTTGCCTTCAGCCGGCCAGTGGAGGATACTAGTGTGCTGACATCGGGTGGCAGTACAGTAATGGTGGACTGTCAGCCGCTAATTGTAGTAGTAACAGTAGCAGTAGTGGTAGAAGTAGTTGTATACTAGGTGGGGGCGGGGCGAGGGGCGGGGCGGGGCGGCGCGGGAGGGGCTAAAGAAACAGAGACAAACAAAAGAAAGGAAGGAGAGGTATAAGAAGGCAGCATCGAGACGGGATGGGAGTTATAATAATGGAGCAATCAGACAAGAAGAAATAGAATAATATAAAACAAGGTTAAATGAATGAATGAAGCAGCAGGAGCGGCCACCACCCCACCACCTGCGTCCATACTTCCATCCTCCATGCTTTGTGTGTGTGTCTATGTGCACGTGTTGCCTGACCTGTAGTCGCTATCTTGCAGGACCAATGGGAGGTCCCTTCTAACACGTTATCCTCGGCTTTCTCAAGGGAATCAATATGAGTATCTGGATCCACCTTGAAAGTCATCCTGTGGGAGAAGCACGTTCGAAAAAGGAGATGAATAAGAGGAGTCAACATCAGCGTCCCTTAAGAAAAAAGAAGTAAGAAATAAAGAGGTCAAACCTACAAAACATTAATAACGACAAAGACAGCAACATACACACGCACACACAGCAAAATAATAATACAACATGGCGGCAGGGCGACACATAACAATGAGAAAACAGGAATAGAAGAAAAAAAATAGGCAGGTAAACACATAAAAGAAACAGGGAACCAAAGAAAACACAACAAATGTACAACAAACATTCTCCTCCGGGTTCCCTGCTTTCCCGAAGGCGTCCTCGGCGGTCCTGCAGATCAAATCATGAACAGGTTAATTTCGGAAGACAAGGCGAGAGGCTGCCTGGCCACCTGATAACCCACCCTCGAATTTCTTTGCAATCAGTCGAAAACGGGGCCATCATATCGCAGCTCATTATAATTTCAATTTAAATTCTGTTTACTGAGGGGATTATTTTCGGGCTGCCGGTGGATGCGTCCCCCTCACCTGTACCCTCACCTAAAAAAGCCTCATTATCCAGGTAAGCCGGAGGATCCACAGGTGCCGCGGCGCCAGGTGCCTCCCGCCTCTCACCTTCCAAAGACACCACACGGGACAACACCGCACGGGAGGGAGGGGAGGGGACCAGGGCGAAAGGGAGAGAGAAGCAGAAAGGAAGAAGAAAAGATATGCCGCAGAGAGAGGAACGCTGCACGAGACAAACATGATCAAATAAACAGTAACAACGAAATGAAAAGAAGACAAAACAAGATAAAAACAAGAAAAGCGAGAGACGGACGGAGAGAGATAGAGAAGCAGGGCGGCGAGGCGACCCCAACAAACCTGTGATGGCAATCTTAGCGGACCACTTGCTGGTTCCGTCAAGCACCGACTGGTTCACTGACATCATGTGACCAACGTGACTCTTGTCCTCCACGCCAAAGACATCCCTAGTCATTGGAGAAATTGTGTTCATCTCTGCGGGGAGGCGAGGGGAGGGGGGGACTGCCTGCCCTCACACCCCCAGGGGACAGCTAGGGTGGGGGACACGGGGGGACACACAGGGGGGAGAGTATACAAGAGAAGGAGGAGGAAGAGGGGCGTGGTGTTGGTGGTGGTGTTGAGGCATCGTTCTGTAAGGCAAGGGTGAGTGTGGCGCCCGATGTCACCCCTTCTGCGGCCACTCCAGGAACCCTAACACTCCATTCCACTACTTCAGCCACTCCATGAACAACTAACACCCCACTCCACTACTCCAGCCCCTCCATGAACACTAACACCCCACTCCACTACTCCAGCCACTCCATGAACCACTAACACGCCACTCCACCACTCCAGCTACTCCATGAACCCCTAACACGCCACTCCACTACTCCAGCCACTCCATGAACCCCTAACACTCCACTCCACTACTCCAGCCACTCCATGAACCCCTAACACTCCACTCCACTACTCCAGCCACTCCATGAACCCCTAATACTCCACTCCACCACTCCAGCCACTCCATGAACCACTAACACGCCAATCCACTACTCTAGCCACTGTTACCCGCCATGGAGCATTGCCCACACCAAGACTTTACCCACGCCAAGCCACACCACGCCACGCCACGCCACGCCACGCCATCACACCAAAGCCACACCACGTGACGCCAAGCCACAAAGTCTTGCCCACGCCTTACCCACGCCAAGGAACTGAATACGTAAACAAACTAACAACCTAACTAATTAAATGACGCATAAAGAATGAGTTTTTATTACATAATGTCTCGATTAGTTATGAAAAAAACATTCTACAATAGAGAACGTCATTAATCTAACTCTTAACTAAACTTCAACTCATTACTTTATATAAGAAATGTAAAGACATCAAAATATACCCAGTTGTATAACTAGGAAAAAAAAAGGAGCAAGTGATCAAGAATGTACAAAAATAGGACAGTTACCCATTAAAACTTCCTTCTGCAAGCATTCTCTGTGATTCACTATTTTCCTCCCATCATTTAACATGTAAACACGCCGGATACTTCATGAATATCATATGAATAGCAACTATTAATACCTGTGACCTATACTCATTTATACTTCCGCTCTACCTCACCTGACTGAGGATAAATAATGAGGCCGTAATTATCCTTTGTTTACCTGTCGTCGGGTGCCTTGCGTCTGTCTGATCATTACTATGTGTAAATCAATGTCACACAGGAGTACTACATATATGACTATAATTATATGTAGTACCGGTTCCCATACCATCCAGCCTGAAGCATGAACAAAATGATATCCAGGTATTTAGAAATATAATAAAAACAAAAACAAATGTAAATATAAAAAGCAAGGTGAATGACGCTATAAAAAGATATTATTTTTAACCCAGAAATATTAACAAGTCATTAAAATTTCATCATGAGTTAGTAACAAACTTTACGATGCTATTGTTAATGTTAGTACCGTTGCTTTGTGTGACAGATTCATAGCAATGCACACGTAAACATTTCGGACATGTAAAACTGGACACCTGTCTGGATAATTAATGTTCACGTTCAGGTGAGATGGACAATGAGATCTTGGTACAGTGACAGGTGGGCAGAACACTGTCAATTATCACTTAAAGGAGACAGGAAGGTGGTAGATACATTAGAAAATCAGCCATGAAATACAGCATATATATGTATACTTAAATTAGTCATACTGTGTTTTTTCATATAGAGTAAATACACATACGTATGTACCAAGAGACTCTCTGGCCCGTACCGAGAGTTGAAGGCGGTATAGCGACGAACAGCGAGGTAGCGACGAACGGGAAACCTTCGATTTGTTACCGAGAGTCGCCAGTTGAGGTTGGTTGAGGTTTCACGCTTGCGGCAATGTATTGGTAACAGTGTTACTTCAAACTGCGTAGCCAGCCGTACGACTAAAATAGTGTATAATGCGAATTTGCCCTTATACTCATCAAAAACATCAACAGAAACGTTGCAATCGGCTATGAAGTTGATGAAATATATATTTAATAAAGTTAATTAACAGTAGAGGCGTGTATACGTAAGTTTCTCTACCGCTCATGTGAACATATGCGGTAAGAGAACCGTCCTGGCGGGTTCTTGCAGCGACCTTCATGATGGCGACGGCTGAAGCCGCTACCCACCCCTGTATCCTGAACCTCCTTCATTATTGTCACTTAAATCACTTATTGCCGCATGTGTAATACCTAATAATCTTATACTTATACTTAAATACATATTGGCAAGAACATTTTTAACATATCTCTTAATCCCTCCAGATTAGGAATGTAATAAAAATTCATCGAAGGTTGAGTGAAGACACGGGGATACCCGTGTCTCCAACCTTGACCGCCAACCGCGTCCCTGCTCTTCGTTCCAAAATTACAGGGTTTTTTATCCGTCTTATGGTAAGCGAAGGTCTGCCGTTCGTCGTTCTACCGCCTACCGTCATGACTCTCGATACGGGCGCCTCTCTCTCTCTCTCTCTCTCTCTCTCTCTCTCTCCTCTCTCTCTCTCTCTCTCTCTTCTCTCTCTCTTCTCTCTCTCTGTGTCGTGTGTGTGTGTGTGTGTGTGTGTGTGTGTGTGTGTGTGTGTGTGTGTGTGTGTGTGTGTGTGTGTGTGTGTGTGTGTGTGTGTGTGTGTGTGTGTGTGTGTTTACATATGCATAGGAAGTGCAACAAATCGAAATTGATCTTCAACATGAAAAAAGTAGCTAAATTTATACATTTCGAGCATGTCTATCTGCACATCTCATTGCATACCTGCTCCCATACCTGCTCCATCTCTCTCTCTCTCTCTCTCTCTCTCTCTCTCTCTCTCTCTCTCTCTCTCTCTCTCTCTCTCTCTCACCTGATCAGCTCGAATATCTCCGGCGTCTCCAGTTCTCTCTTCTTCATCCTGTCCTTCATGGCGGCAATGATGTTATTGGTCTTGTCTTCAGCCCCGTGTTTACTGCTCTTCTCGGCGGCTCCTGAAGGCGTAAAAGGGGGTGGGGTGGGGGGGGGGGAGAGAGAGAGAGAGAGGGAAGGGAGAGGGAAGGGAAAGGGGAAGGAGAGGGGAGGTAAAGGGAAGGAGAGGGGAGGTAGAGGGAAGGAGAGGGGAGAGAGAGGGAAAGGAGAGGGGAGGGAAAGGATAAGGAGAGGGGAGGGAAAGGGGTAGGAGAGGGGAGGGAGAAGGAGGGATATGGGGGAGGAAGGGGTGTAAGGATGTATGTGAAATAGGGGAGGTTGTGGCGAGTGAGGTAAAAGGAAAAGTAGGAGATAAGAGGTAATAGGGAATAGGTAAGGTAAGAGGAATAGAGGAGGAAAGGTAGGAACAGGAGGAGAAGGGGGAGAAGGAGGAGGAGGAGAGGAGGAGGAGGAGGAGGAGGAGGACGGTATACATGATTACTGCACTGTAGATTATGAGTAATAAGCACATAATTACACACACACACACACACACACACACACACACACACACACACACACACACACACACACACACACGCGCGCGCGCGCACGTATACAGCACACTCACGTTTATAACAGCTTAAAAGAAAGATCTTAAAAATAGAACAGCAATTACTATTACAATCAATCAATCATTAGGGGCATACGCCAGGGGGCGCGTCGCCTCGCCCACCCTACGACACCACTCCCGGGGTTCACCACGCGCCAGTTCCCATGCAGGCTCCCTTCCCATACCAAGCAACTCTCGACAGGAAGCATCAACTTGTCCAAGCCACGAGACTCGTGGTCGCCCCCTTGGCCTCCTCCACGCCGGATTGTCTCTTACAGATACAACCCGATGGGAAGGATCGGTTTCATGGTAGCGTGTCACATGCCCATATAGCCAAAGGTGGCGCTGACGGACTATGCACGTAATAGGCCTAGATTCAGTCTCACGGTGCAATCGCTGATTTGACACGTAATCATACCAGCGATACCCCATGATTCTGCGAAGACACTTATTACCAAAGGCATCGATTCGCCTCTTCAAGTCGCTATTTAGTGTCCATGTCTCACAACCATAGAGTAGGACAGGAATCACAAGCGACCTGAAGATCCAGATCTTTGTCCTCCTGCACAGGTACCGACAACGCCAAATACTCAATGCTGAGTGAGTCCATAACACCGTGGGCTATGCCAATCCGCCGTAAGATTTCTTGACGCGACCCGCCATCATTATGGACTGCGCTACCAAGGTATGTAAAACTTTCCAAGATCTCAATGTCCTCGCCGCACGCATGAACAGACTGTACTGTTTCATCTAGTAAGCCTCCAAACACCTGGACCTTGGTCTTAAGCCAGGAGACCTCAAGTCCCAAATGCTTTGCCTCCTCGTGCAGCGCCTCGAGATCAATCACCAGGACTTCCGGCGACTCAACAAAGATTACTGCATCATCGGCAAAAACAAAATCAGTGATCTTGGTGTTGCCGATGGATGCTTCACAATCACTTTGATTTACAACTTTGCCCAATACCCATTCCATACAAGTGTTGAAAAGTGATGGGGCAAGGACGCACCCTTGCCTCACTCCTCCTGTATTAACAGGAAAGAAGCTGGATACACCTCCCCCACACTTCACAGCACTCTCAGTCCCAGAGTTCAGACCAGTCATCAACTAACTAATAGTCCTTGCAGGAATCCCGCGAAGTCGCAGAAGATCCCAGAGTGACTCACGATACACTGAGTCAAACGCATTCTTGAGATCAACATATATATAGGCTGCAAGCATCTCCTGTCGAAACTCACGTCGGCGTTCCACCAGGACACGAAGCGCTAGGATACGGTCCGTTGTTGACTTACCAGGTGAACCCAGACTGCTGAGGTCTCTGATGCTTCAGCAGATGACTGCGGATCCATGTCAGCAATTGGGAAAACACCTTGCCTGGCACGCTGAGTAATGTAATACCGCGGTAATTGTTGCAGTCCTGACGGTCCCCTATCCCTAAGGCAGCTAGGATAGCATGACACACACACACACACACACACATTACTATTACAGATAAACCCTAAATTGCAAAAAAAAAAACAGAAAAAAATAAACATGCAAGGCACAATATACGTAAAACCAGCCCAATGAAAAACAATGACAAATAACACTGAAAATATATACAAGAAACACACGAAAAATATAGAGAATAGAGCATTAATTATTGACAACATTAAGGTAGATTTCAAGGTAAACTATAAAACCTTGTACCTTGTGCCCTTGTTATTTACCTTGTTACATTCAATCTATCGTCCTTATAGAGCAATGAGCAGCTCCCTAGTTTCCTAATCATCATCGTTACAAGTAGAAAATGCTTCAGGATAGCCCTGCAGACATGAAAAAGGGAA
>JACEEZ010004648.1:80000-115000 GCA_016584305.1 Chionoecetes opilio | reverse complement strand
CACGTGCAATCACAGCCTTCCTTTAACCCCTTGAGGCCCACAACGTAATTTCCATTGTAATTTGGATACCATTAGACACTTTGAATGAATATAAGCAATATTTTAACAGATATGACCTCTTTAGTACCTTTGTCTACTAGTTAATTTGGTATATTAAGTTAGTTTTCGTAGTTTTATGGCTAACAACAGACGATTTTATATAGCAAAGGAAAGATCTGGGCGTGAAGGGGTTAACAGGCATTATTAACCGATATGTCTTAGAGAAAACAATGACATGAATCTGACACAAGCATCGCGACGACACAGACATCCATCGTGTGTTTTAGTGACAGTCTTACACCGTGTCCAAGGTCTCGCACACCCGGGTAGGCGGTACACCACCCCATCTGACGACGGGCTCCGCGATATCTTGGCGGTGCGAGGAATACGATAGACATTACGCTATGAACACAATGCATCGGAACGTAATCCAATACAGCTTTTTACTCATTTACAATATTGACTCCACATACTGCAACACACCATGGCTCATAAAAAACTCAAATCAATATGTTAACAGGAGTTCTGAAGCATATTTAGAAGCATGGCAATGGCACCACAATGGCACCTCCCACCACTAATCAATAATAACAACGCCATGAACCTAAAAGACTGTATATCCCACAACTAATACCCTTGAGAGCGGTGGTAACGGAGAGCAATGCAAAAAAGGACTTTAGAATACCAGCCGGGACTAATTCAGGACACGTGCATCAAGCTGTCACGAACAACACACAACGACCCGCTATGATAATATAACAGTACACATCAGGGGCCACACGGGCAGGGCGGGGGAGAGGGGGGGCAGGGTGGGGGAGGGTAGGGAGGTAGGGGCCGGAAGGTGGCAGAGGGTGTGCAGGGTGGGGGAGGGAGAGGAGAACAGCAGGGTGGGGGGGTTAATAGAAGGTAGTATGGCGGGGGAGGGTGGGGGCAGCAGGGAGGGGGGGGGGAGTAGGAGGCAGTGGGAGGCAGCAAGGGGAGGATGGACTGCAGGAGGGGGGGAAATGAGAGGCAAGGAGGGGAGGGGGAGAAATGTCCAGGGGAAAATATGTGTGTAGGTGGGAAGGTTGACCTATGACGTCATGAAAAGTCACACACTAAAGTTTAATACTGTTGGGGGTGAGGTGAAATCTGGCGGTGAAATCTGGGCACTGAAACCCACGTGAAAAAGGGGAAAAAAGTGTGGACGTATCATAACAATTTTTTTCCATATCTAAAACTTTAAAAAAAAAAAAAAACGCAATTTTCAGGCAAAATAAATGTTTCCGAAATGAAATAGCATGTAGACGAGTTAATACAATAATTAGTGACGCGTACAAATAATATAAATAAATAATGAAGGCAACGCATGTACTTGATTTACATGCAAAGGGAAAAGTTATCATCAATGCGTATTTACACAACAGACTAGAGGAAAAAAAAGAAAAAAAAACAATGTGAAATAGGACAAATTGTGCGATAACCTAGAAAATACAAATAAAATACTATTCAAAAACTAAAATAACAAGACGGAATATCTTCACGAAATAAACACTGGGGAAAAAAAGAAAAACTGGAACACAAGAGGACAGTCACATGAACATCTTTTAGTTACGAGGCTGACCAGCTGCCAAAGGTGAGGCGGGAACCGAGGTAACGAGGGAGGGGAGGGGCGGCGAGGGAGGGGAAGGGCGGACGAGGGAGGGGAAGGGCGGCGAAGGAGGGGAAGGGTTGCGAGGGAGGAAGGGGAGGCATGATAAAAGCCAGGGTGAAGCCGGGAGGGAGAGAAAGGAAGAGTGAAGGGGGAAGGGAAGGGGAGGGAGGAAAGGGGAGGTATGATAAAAGCCAGGAGGGGGAGGAAAGGGCGACGCAACAGTGAGGGAACAGGCTACGAACACCACACACAGACGCCACACAGACCTGACGGGGCACAGTCAGGCTCCGGGGGAAGGGCGGGGAGGACCTTGGATGCTACTTGTTTAGTTCCCCCGTAAAGAAAATGGGGATGAAGAAAACGGCATAGAGCAAAGTAATGAGAGAAAACGAGTCGTGATTTCAAAATGATTTCTCTGTACTTGCAGGAAAAGGCTTGGAATGAGAACACATCAATAAAAACAGGGTAAAGCTATTGAAGGTTATGAGTAAAATATATCAGGAGCGAATGAAATTGAAATTCTGAAAGATATCATAAAATTGGAGAAAAAAATGTATTGTAGCACGGAAAAAAGAATCCCTAGATGCAAGCGACAAAATAGCTAGAAGGAAAGCTACGTAAGCAAAAACAATCTAAGGAGTTACATGGTGCAAGTCAAGTGTGTGTCAGGTAACAGGTGGCCCTCACAGCTCATCCTCGAAGGCAGGCCAAAATAAACCTATACAGAGGAACAAATGTCTTCTTTTGAAAGTGATATTTTCTTTTATGAATGAACGACCTTCGCAGATTACTCGACTAATTTACAAGACTTTTACTTTACAAATCTTTCTAAATTCATTCCTTTTCCATTTCGAGAGGTCATCAGCCCTGCAGGTCACTTGCTCAGAAGGTGAAAGGTTATTAAGCCTCCTGCCTCGGGTGGTGGTCAGTCTTTTGGGGAAAATGCACCAAACTTTTACGGATTGGAAATGTTTGGCGTAAAAATGTGTCTTGAAAGGGTAACAGGTTTTCCAAAAGTCGTATTTCAAGGATGACCCGTTTTTCACAGTGAGTTGCTGCTGGAGGGAGAGCGGGTCCAGGGGACAAACTTAGGAGGGGAAACCTGCACGCACAAATATATGTTCTGGTATATCTATAACGAAAAAAATAACTAACAGTGATAGGTCCTTCTGAACGGATAACACTGAGATAAAACTCATTCTAGAATTTCCTTTGTTATCATTATCATTACAACAGCATATCGTCACCCTCATAAAGAAACTGCTTAAGTCATTTTGCGTCAATTTCTGGATTTTTGCCTAAATCCATTCTTCATCCTGTGGCGCATCTATTGGTATAGTCGCCAATGTCATGTGTAGGGTGTGTGTGTGTGTGTGTGTGTGTGTGTGTGTGTGTGTGTGTGTGTGTGTGTGTGTGTGTGTGTGTGTGTGTGTGTGTGTGTGTGTGTGTGTGTGTGTGTGTGTGTGTGTGTGTGAGTGGTCTAAAATATAAAAGGGTAAATAATGCATTGATATCAAAATTAAGAAAATAAGTTTTTATTTTATTTATGTAAAAAAATGACTTAGGCAGTTTCTTTATGAGTGTGACGATAGCAAAGTCCACTATCGAGGGTGACCTGACCTCCCTGGCATGACACATCTTGACGCTGGCACCACAAACAAGAAGGGTAAGAGGGTCCCCAGAGCAAGACTGTCCCCCGCACAGACCAGGACGCAACACCACATACTTACAAGGAACTGGGGGACGAGGACGGTCGCCAAGGGAAGGTTACGTGAGGAAGGAGGAACATCACGCCCAGAGCAACACAGAGAGGAAAAAAAAAAGAACGGCAAAACACAACATCAGCATCACGCTTAAGCATCACAGACAAGCCGCGACGATACATCACATCATCACTTGACAAACAACAGCAGCAACAGCCAGCAGTCAGCCAGCACAAGCAGCACACCCCACACCACACATACCACACATACCACAACGTATACCTGTCATTCACATCCTTCACTTACCACACACCACATGTACACGACATTCACGACCACAGCAACACGACACAAGACAGATTCACACGGCATCCATAACGACAACAAGGGGGGGAGAGAGAGAGAGAGAGAGAGAGAGAGAGAGAGAGAGAGAGAGAGAGAGAGAGAGAGAGAGAGAGAGAGAGAGAGAGAGAAGAGAGAGAGAGAGAGAGAGAGAGAGAGAGAGAGAGAGAGAGGAGGAGAGAGGAGAGAGAGAGAGAGAGAGAGAGAGAGCGCAAACAAAAGAAAAAAGTAAATGAGATCAAGATTACGACCAGAAGAGATATTTGATGAAGTGGTGCAAGAAGAGGAGTTAAATGAAAGGAAACTCGATAAAAAGGGAAATATAAGAGGGAAAACAAGAGGGAAACACACTTGAGATCGGAATAATAAAGCAAGAGTCATGTCGGTGTTTGACGGTTTGACCTCTGATATTTTCCGCACCCGAAAAGGAGTGTTGATAAAAAACTATATACAAAAAGTTACGTGTTTCTTTCCATCCATTTATCTCGACTTTTAAACAATAATTAGCTACATGAAAAACTAATAGCATGAAATAAGTTAACATGATATTTTTTCCATTACGTTGAAATATTTGTTAGACGTCAACATATTAATCATTCGTTGTCAATTAACTCTGGATTTTTTAATGAGAAAATAAATAGCATACGTTTGGGATGAAATTTCAACTACGTGGAAGTAATGTTGAATGTATCCTATTGCACAACTATACGAGGAGGGAATGTGGGTTTACTACGAGGGTAAACTATCATTAAATTGTAACATTTTTTCTTCTGTTGACATCTGACCACTGAATTGCGTCAGAAAATCAGCAAAAAAGATGACGATTATTACATGCATTATCATTATTATTATCCTTTCTACTTATCATTATCATTATTGTCATTAGCGTCATTACCCCTACAAAACACTTGCCAAAAATGAAGGAATACAAAAGGGATAGACAAGGAAGAGAAAATGGCGGGAAATACTAAAGAAAGTAAGGAAGAGACGAAGATGAATTGGAAGGAAAGAAATATGATAGGAGCGAGGAAAGAAATAAGAAAGGAGGGAGGAAAGAAAGGAAGGATGGACTTTGAGGATTACGGGAAAAGAGGAGGAAATTGGAGGCCAGGAGGGAGAGGGAGAGGAAAGGGGGCTTGCCAGGATCAATTGGAAAAGGAGAGGAAGGGAAAGAATGCGAAGAACAGGATGGAGAAGAGAGATAAAGATAGAGAAGGACGTGGAAGTAGAAGAAAAGAAAGAGGAGCAGGAGGAATGAAAGGATAGGAAGGAGTGGGGGAGATATCACACACACACACACCACACACACACACACACACACACACACACACACACACACACACACACACACACACACACACACACACACACACATGTACAACGAGATCACAACTTCTCCCTTAGGTGGGGTAAAAAATACAGCAACAGAGGTCACGGGTCAGCCACTTTGACCTCTGACAAATGTCGCGGCATAAGATGACACACACACACACCCACACACACACACACTACATGAACATTTACACCAAAATAACTACTCCATATACAACACAAGTAAATTCTATAGTATTAACTGACTGATCAATGCCAACCAGAGTGAAAAAAAAGAAGATATATATACACACACCAAAAAAACGAATATTCATACCTCACTAAAGCCAAGAAAACGAAAACAAATATATTTTTTTAATTCAACCTACAGTACGCGTCAGAAATATTAAGCCACCCGGCTACAAGATGGCTCATTATTTATCACGAGTACTGTAACTAAACCCTGAAGAAATTTTTTAAGTACACATGTTCATTTTTTTCTCCATTCATTCTCCTTTTATAGCTTCCGTGTCATGTATGAGCACGTGTTTGTTACGTCTAGCCCTCAGCCTCGCGTCATGCCCCTGGCGGCTGAGTGTCAGTGGTCAGCCTGGGTCCCACATGCAGTACCAGGCGAAAAGCGGCAGCGCCAGCACCAACACACACACGCACACACGCTTGACCCGGGCATGCCATTACTTGTCAGGACGGGGGGAGGGGGGGGGGGGGGGGAGGGGGGGGGGGAAGGGAGATCCATGGGAGGGAATATGGAGGGCCAGGTTGAACACACACACACACACACAACACACGCCTTAAAACATAATGCAAAGTATGTGTTAAAATTATTATAATACTGAGGCAAACGAGGGAGTCATGTGGCGCCTCTACCTCATAAAGACATTGAAAAGTTAAGGTAAATTATGTGTTAGAAAATCCTGCAACAACATCCCAATTGACGTTAAGTGTGTCAAGTTTTGTTTGATTAGCTTCGTGATATATTTTAAGTGTCTGTACACTCAAACTATTGGCTGACGATTGAAAAAAAGGTGAAGAATATGATTTGACTTGACTATGAAGTGATTACACGGGACACACTTGTTAGTCACGGAATCCTTAGTTTATCTTTGTTAATTAGAAGGAATTGTGGGTAAACATAATTATTTTAGACCAACAAAGCCCTTTACAGATGCAACACTGCTCATTAACACACACACACACACACACACACACACACACACACACACACACACACACACACACACACACACACACACACACACACACACACACACACAATGCTTAAGCTACAGCAGAGTAAATGAAAGAGGAATAAAATGAAGAAATACCTTAAGCACCTGCAGCGGGAGAGACAAGAGAGAGGGAGAGAGACACGTTAATGACACACCTTAATGGAATCTCTGCCTCACAAACACTGACTCACCTCCAAGCATTTGTTAACTATATTCACATCCCAACATTTGAGTGAAACGAATACAACAACAATTACTTTTGAAATAATGCATTGGAGGACAATTAAAGCACTAATTTCAAACACAACAATAGCCAATGTCATATAATTATAGTCTATTTTTTTTATTATGGTCAAAATGCACTAAGGAAGCCACGCCCCCTGCCTCCCATTCTATTCTACGGGGCAGCTGATTGGTGCATTCCTCGTATCATCATTACAAATCACAATATCTTCACTACTTAACAACGGCGTGACCACTGGACAGAGCAATCTTCACTACAGAGGGATTTTTGATTTTTATCACCCTCTGTAGTGAAGATTGCTTTGTCCAGTGGTCACGCCGCTGTTATGTAGTGAAGATATTGTGATTGGTAGTGATGATACGAGGAATGCACCAATCAGCTGCCCCGTAGAATAGAAGGGGAGGCAGGGGGCGTGGCTTCCTTACTGCATTTTGACCATAATAAAAAAAATAGACTATAGTTACTCATTGCGTAAGTTAACAATTTTTAGTTTGTAGATAATATTGGCCTAAACATTATTGTCATCTTTGCTACACCTCTTTTTTCAAGTTGATGGATTGACAGTAACAGATTGAGTCAGCAAATCAGTAAAACCACAAGTATAGATTTTGTGATAATATTTACATGAACATTACGGCTATTTTCTTAACACGATGCTGACACTTAATTGCTTCAGCTATTACTACAACTACCCAACTATCATTAACATATTTTCTACTACTATTTGTACCAACAACTACGTACTACCACTGCTACTATTACAACTATTATTACTACTACTACTATTTGGACCAACAACTACGTACTATCACTGCTATTACTACAACTATTATTACTACTACTACTATTTGTACCAACAACTACGTACTATCACTGCTATTACTACAACTATTATTACTACTACTACTATTTGTACCAACAATTACGTACTACCACTGCTATTACTACAACTATTATTACTACTACTACTATTTGTACCAACAACTACGTACTATCACTGCTACTACTACAACTATTATTACTACTACTACTATTTGTACCAACAATTACGCACTACCACTGCTATTACTACAACTATTATTACTACTACTACTATTTGTACCAACAACTACGCACTATCACTGCTATTACTACAACTATTATTACTACTACTACTATTTGTACCAACAACTACGTACTATCACTGCTATTACTAAACTATTATTACTACTACTACTATTTGTACCAACAACTACGCACTATCACTGCTATTACTACAACTATTATTACTACTACTACTATTTGTACCAACAACTACGCACTATCACTGCTACTACTACAACTATTATTACTACTACTACTATTTGTACCAACAATTACGCACTACCACTGCTATTACTACAACTATTATTAATACTACTACTATTTGTACCAACAATTACGCACTACCACTGCTATTACTACAACTATTATTACTACTACTACTATTTGGACCAACAACTACGCACTATCACTGCTATTACTACAACTATTATTACTACTACTACTATTTGTACCAACAACTACATACTACCACTGCTACTACTACAACTATTATTACTACTACTACTATTTGTACCAACAACTACATACTACCACTACTACAACTATTATTACTACTACTACTATTTGGACCTATACTTACTTACTATCCCTGCTACTACTACCACTACTAACATCATTACCACTACGTACACATCTCCTATCCCTACAAACATCGCTAAAAAAAATACATCCACTCACCAGTTCCGATACGAGAGGGATGGACTTCCGCCGCGGCCTGATGTCGGGCATGCTGTCGATGTTGCTGTAGAAGGGGTTGTCTCCAGGCCTGGGGGGGAGGGGTCATATGTTAGGACCGGCAAGGACACACACACTCTCTCTCTCTCTCTCTCTCTTTCTCTCTCTCTCTCTCTCTTTTTATTCTCTCTTTTCTCTCTCTCTCTCTCTCTCTCTCTCTCTCTCTCTCTCTCTCTCTCTCTCTCTCTCTCTCTCTCTCTCTCTCTCTCTCTCTCTCTCTCTCTCTCTCTCATACACACGTCTATCTTGTCTATCACAGTATCAATATGTATTTCTGATCTATATTTTATTGTTATTATTATATTTGTTTACATATAAAAAAGGAGCAACTCAATAAATACCTTGTCATTTATCATCCATGGGTTTACATTCATGCCCAAGACACATTAACCGCAGTTATTCACTACTCAAAACAAATCAACCAATAATAATAATAATAATAATAATAACAACAATAATAATAATAATAATAGTAATCAACCATAATCAAAATAACATTCCTACAAAAGTTTAATATTTTACATATGTACATACACAATGTTCTGTTTAATAGACGTAAAAAAAGGAAAGAAAGAATCAATCAGGTTTAATAATTATCAGCAGTTTAGAACCACTGATTTTTACATATCCAAAAACAGAACAAAAAATTAAATGTATAATGAAGTAGATATTATACACATTCTCTTTTAGAAGCTTATCACCAGAATCAAAATAATCGTGCAGTATTTGGTCTCTAGCATTTTATTGCCTCCTGTCATGTGGAGTGTTGCGGCGTGGGGGGGAAGGGGGGGAGGGGGGCACAGCAATCACGTGACCATGACCTATTGGGTAGTTAGGGGGCAGGTGGTCGGGGGAAGGGCTGGAGGGAGGGGGCAGTAGCTGTTTGCTGGGAGGACTAGCTGAGGGCAGGATTGTAGCTCAAGCCTTAGTTATAACATGAAGCTTGTCTATGTTAATCTACCATCACCACCACCACCACCACTACCACCACTGCTCTCTCTCTCTCTCTCTCTCTCTCTCTCTCTCTCTCTCTCTCTCTCTCTCTCTCTCTCTCTCTCTCTCGGTGTGGTGTGATGGCTAGGGGGGAGACAGGGAGTGGTGGGTGATGGGGCAATGACGGGGGGGCGGGGGCCTGATCCCCTCTACAGTACCACTACAACACATAGCTAAGACCATCACCACCACTACCACCACCACCACCACCACTGCTATTGTTGTACTTTACAGGGAGGAAGGGTTTAAACGCTCATCACAACACCCTTTATGACATCACAACATCACCACCACCACTATCATAACTACCACAAAAGCAAACTTCCCTGAAAATACACCAAATCCCAAAAAATTACATCATGAAGTAGAAATATCTGAGTCTACGATTAAAAAAGTAGTGTTATGATTCCGTTTTCTATGGTTAGTGGTGATGTGCAGGTGACGTCACGCGGGGTATAGGATGGCGCACTGCCGCTAGACAGACCCTAGAGGTGCCTACTACAAGGAGAACTCAGCCAAAAGGTTTCAGTCTCATATTATGGTTCTTTTGGCCTTTGTCTTGGGCGCTATGAGAACCGAAACAAAAACGATAAAGAAAATTATAGAAGACCCAGGAAATAAAATATAAACCATGGCAACTACGCGACTTCTTGGAGGGTCATGGGAGGGGAGGGACAGGGGTGGTTAGAGAACCTTGAAGGGAAATAAGGGAAAGGGGGAGAGGGTAGTGATGGTGCCAGGCTGATTAGACATGGTAACACTGCACTGCATAGCCACCCAGTGTCGCCTCTGTCTCTGCAGGAAGCTGGCGAAGGCGATGACGTAGACAAGCCTGTGTGTGACCTGCCATCCCTGGATTACAATAGGTCAAGCCTCCACTCTGGCCTCTCATTGGCTGCTGCTGCGACCTCCTCCAACCAGTGACCTCAACTATGTGACCTCCATTACAAGACATTTTCGTGACCTCGATAGAACTTCGTGACCTCAAAAAGACTCCATGACCTGGTATCAAAATGACCTGCGTGCCGTGACCTCCTTCTGAATGATCTGCGAACTGTGACCTTCCAATGACCTAATCACGTGACCTTATCTAATAGTATCTCATGCGATCTGTTAAAATGACCTGTAACCATCTTCTAAATGACCTCCATGTGACCCAAGAACAACTTCCAAACAAATGGACACAAAGAACATTATGATAAAGTATGAAGAAAGAAAAAAATCATACTTTAGTGGAAAGTAAATGCGAAGTTTCAGGAGAAAATCATGGAAGTAAAGTCGACCAATAACAAATAAAAACTTTCCGAATGCACCAAATTTAGATCATTAGGGTAAGATAACAATTGTTTTTCTTTTTTTCTCTCTAAGTGACTTTAGAGTTGAAAGACCCTGAGAGAGAGAGAGAGAGAGAGAGAGAGAGAGAAGAGAGAGAGAGAGAGAGAGAGAGAGAGAGAGAGAGAGGAGAGAGAGAGAGAGAGAGGAGAGAGAGAGAGAGAGAGAGAGAGAGATATATATATATATATATATATATATATATATATATATATATATATATATATATATATATATATATATATATATTATATATAATATTATATATATATATATATATATAAACTTTCCTCACATTTAAGTAATACATGGTTACCGACACATCATAGCTTGAAATAATCACAACACACACACACACGATGTGTGTGTGTGTTTTACCACCACGATGGTCAATTGGATACAGCGTTGGCCTGCCATTCTGTGGTTAGTCGGTTCGAATCCTCACTGCTCCCGGGGATTTTTCACTGACATATTCGGGCGGTTACTTTCTCCCTTGAGCAAGGGGATGGGAGTGTGTGGTGTGTGAGGTCCCAGCATTACCCTAAGATCGGTAATAATGAACTCCAAGCTCGCACCGGGAGGATGAAACTGGCGATCGCGAGTCCGACTCGCATGGACAAGATCATGGGTGAATAACAAACACACACACACACACACACACACACACACACACACACACACACACACACACACACACACACACATATATTACTATTACGCATTCAAAATATTTCACTCGTTTTCTCTAATATTTCGGTCATTTTCACTCCGCCATTTAGCAGGCAGCGCTTGGGCCACGGCGGGAAGGAGGAGCAGGGAGGCAGCGACTGAGCTGTATTCTATTAATATTTGAACGCCGGAAACACTAACACACTATTCACATTATTAGTTTATATTTTTTACCCTGAGTGCTGTTATTCTTCCTGTCTTTGTACCTCAGATATATTACAATAGATATTAGCTATGTTATTTTTCATTATTATCATTATTATCATTATATCTGCTTCTTTAAATACATATGCATCTATCTATTTTACGAAATGAAATGTATATATATCATCTATTTCATATATGTATTTAGAGAATAAACTTTCTACATATTTTTCAGGAAGAGTAAATTACATCCCCTTTTCAAAAATGATTTACGCCATTTAATGATGAAGCATATTCCTGATAACCCATCGGATACTGCAGCTCACTGAAAAACATTTTGTATCAACGCCACCTGATCGCTAATCACGCCAGCTAATTGGTCCATAAGCCCCTCACTAACTACCCGTGCTATCACTAATAACACCCGTCTGCCACACCGATCCCCGGCTTGCGGCGCCCATCACCCCATTGCCAGCTACCCAAGGCCAGGTGATGCTGCTAATTGGCCTCCATTAGTACACCTCTCCAACCTGTCTTTTATAAGGTATACTACATATGTGTTTGTGTTAAAGTGTACAAGACACATGAAGGGTCAACACGTGACTTCCTTATCCCTACTCCACACCTACACCTGAAAAACACTTCACTACACCTGGTAAAACACTAAACACCTGAAAAACACTTCACTACACCTGGTAAAACACTAAACACCTGAAAAACACTTCACTACACCTGGTAAAACACTAAACACCTGAAAAACACTTCACTACACCTGGTAAAACACTTCACTACACCTGGTAAAACACTTCACTACACCTGGTAAAACACGAAACACCTGAAAAACACTTCACTACACCTGGTAAAACACTTCACTACACCTGGTAAAACACTAAACACCTGAAAAACACTTCACTACACCTGCTAAAACACTAAACACCTGAAAAACACTTCACTACACCTGCTAAAACA
Source organism: Chionoecetes opilio (assembly GCA_016584305.1). Classification (NCBI taxonomy): domain Eukaryota; kingdom Metazoa; phylum Arthropoda; class Malacostraca; order Decapoda; family Majidae; genus Chionoecetes; species Chionoecetes opilio. The sequence goes on along the minus strand of JACEEZ010004648.1, from coordinate 102,493 downwards.
CTAAACACCTGAAAAACACTTCACTACACCTGCTAAAACACTAAACACCTGAAAAACACTTCACTACACCTGCTAAAACACTAAACACCTGAAAAACACTTCACTACACCTGCTAAAACACTAAACACCTGAAAAACACTTCACTACACCTGGTAAAACACGAAACACCTGAAAAACACTTCACTACACCTGGTAAAACACTTCACTACACCTGGTAAAACACTAAACACCTGAAAAACACTTCACTACACCTGCTAAAACACTAAACACCTGAAAAACACTTCACTACACCTGCTAAAACACTAAACACCTGAAAAACACTTCACTACACCTGCTAAAACACTAAACACCTGTAAACAATACACAACATAAAGTCAGTCTGTCAACACACCTGCAACAATTCTTTCTCTGTAATACCTAAACCTGATCTAAACACACCTGCGCTTAATCGGAAAGGTCTTTAAATTGTCTTCTTGTTGTATATCAAAACTAATATGTCTTCCTCTCCCTATTTCCTTCAATAAGATTCTAACTTTACAAGGAAATTCTCACATCCTGCATTAAAGTTGTTTTTCCCAAAGAATCCTATTTTTCCGTTTTTTCTAATCTAATTTCTTTCTTCAGTAGAGCTCCTTCTCTTTTAAGCCTTTAATTTTATTCAAAACTATTTATGAGAGTTTCCTCCAATTCCTTCTCTTCTTTATTGCTCCTCGTCTCCTTGATTCCAAATTTGGTTTACTTTCACATTTTCTTTCCTTTTGACTTCTCCTTTTTTATGAAGTTCTCGCGTCTTATATGCCACTGGTTCGCTCTTACCTCTTATCTGCCACAAGCCAGCCTTTCACTTCCCCCCCCTCTTCTCTCTCTCTCTCTCTCTCTCTCTCTCTCTCTCTCTCTCTCTCTCTCTCTCTCTCTCTCTCTCTCTCCATAATCACATTCAAGGTTTCTTCCTCCATCACCATCACCAACACACACACACACACACACACACACACACACACACACATACCATCATGTTTACACCCTCTCTCCTCCCGTAATCGTCCCCAACACTCCGTCCCCAACACGTGCCTCTCCTCAAGCCCTAACACCCACCATCACATTACATCAACACACACACACAGACACACACACACACACATACACACACACACACACACCCACACACACCCACAAACACCCACACCACCATAAATCCAAGCTACGATAACTAACACAGGCAAATCATACGTAATAAAAATAAAAACAAACAATAAATAAACAAAAAAAGTCCCTCGCCCCATAGTCGTCCTCAGTCCCTAAGAATTTATTGGCAATACACAAAAGGCTTTCCATCCAAGATTTGCCTCACCAATGGTAATAAAGGTGAAAATTTCCACACTCATAAAAGGGAATTGCGACCATGGGGAGGAGGGCTAAATGTCTGCCTCTGATCTATGATGATGCTGTCAGCGCGGAGAAAAGTGGGTTGGCATTGTGTGAGCCGATTGAAGATGATACAAGTGTGTGTGTGTGTGTGTGTGTGTGTGTGTGTGTGTGTGTGTGTGTGTGTGTGTGTGTGTGTGTGTGTGGATGTGTGGGTGTGGATGTGTGGGGGTGGCTGTGTGGGGGTGGCTGTGTGGGTGTGTATGTGTGGGTGTGGATGTGTGGGTGTGGATGTGTGTGTGTGTGTGTGTGTGTGTGTGTGTGTGTGTGTGTGTGTGTGTGTGTGTGTGTGTGTGTGTGTGTGTGTGTGTGTGTGTGTGTGTGTGTGTGTGTGTGTGGGCGTGGCTGGGCGTGGCTGGGCGTGGCTGTGTGGGTGTTTGTGGTTGTGGATGTATGGGTGTGTGTGTCTATGTGTGTGAATGTGAGTGTGTGTGTGTGTGTGTGGATGTATGGGTGACTGGGTGTGTATGTTTGTGGTTGTGGATGTGTGTGGGTGTATATGTGGGTGTGTATGTGTGAGTGTGTGGGTGTGAGTGTGTCTGTTTGTGGGTGTGGACTGTGGTAATGGTGTGTTTTCTCTTGGGTATAGTGTGAGTTATAAAAAGTATTCGGTATGGACAGGACCCGAAGAAGTGTTACGTGGGTGGTGAAGTGCTGTCCATGTTAGAAAAGGAAAGACTTAGTATATCCTGGGAAGAAAATGTTTTGTGTGGTTATAAAATGTTGTATGGATGGGATATGTGTGTGCTGGAAATAAGGTGTGTGGCTATAGAGGCTACGTTCTGTACAGACATTTGATGGTTTGGGAAAGTTATGTAAGATATGGTATATATGATTGTGAAAACTGATAATGCAATGAAAGATGATGATTAACTAACCCCACACACACACACACACACACACACACACACATACACACATTTAAGGTACTCCGTGGTGTAAGGGATAGCACGCTCGGTCCACAACCGAGAAGTCCCGGGTTCGATCCCCGGGCGGAGCGGAAACAAATGGGTTGTTTCCTTAAAACCTGAGCCCCTGTCCACCCAGCAGTGAATGGGTACCGGGTGTTAGCCGGGGTTTGTGACCCGCCTCCCGGGGTGGTGGCTTCGGCCAACGCTAAGCACTAAGGATGAATGATAAAAAAATGTTGATATGGAGACGGGGCCACAAGAGCATTGCTCTGGCCCTGTAAAATACAACTAGATGAACACACACACACACACACACATACACACACACACACACACACACACACACACACACACACACACACACACATACACACACACACACAAACAAATTCATGAAGGTAAAAAATGTTATTTCGTGGTCATTTTTAAGAGGATTTCCAATAATAGATTCTTATCCAAACTTTGCCTTGAGAGAGAGAGAGAGAGAGAGAGAGAGAGAGAGAGAGAGAGAGAGAGAGAGAGAGAGAGAGAGAGAGAGAGAGAGAGAGAGAGAGAGAGAGAGAGAGAGAGAGAGAGAGAGAGAGAGAGAGAGAGAGAGAGAGAGAGAGAGAGAGAGAGAATCATGTAATTAACGAATAAAAGCAACAACTCCATATAACAAAAAGTCCATCAAGCTAAGAGATGACGACAATTATCCAACGACAAAAGGGAACCGGCGACACCTAAAGCTCAACACCAAAATAAAGAAGAAAAAAAAAGATATTAAGAAAGCGAGAAAATAGTGAACAAGAAGAAGACGATGTAACAAGCTAACGGTTCCAATTCTACCAAATCCCCCAAAACATCCCAAACTACAACACCACAAACATCCCACAGTCAAAACATAAAAGAAAAGTCGAAAGAAAACATCAGTCTTATAGAAAGAGAAATAAAAAAAAGTCCCACTGGTCCTAATCCCGATGAACCAATCAGCTAACAAGACAAACTGGCGGCACTGAAGTTTTTTCCTCACAATCTTTTTAAGGAGAGGCAACCGCTGTCCCGTTTTCTATGATGGGTTGATGATTTTAATGGGATACTTTTATATATTCATTTACTATTATTTTTTTGTGTGGTAGACCTAAGTGTCCTGATTATGGGAGGAAAGGAGAGGGAAGCGAGGGAGTACGGCGGGAAGGACAGAGGAAGAGGGCAAGGAAGAGTCTTTCTGATGTTCCCAAGCAAAGAAGCATTTGGCTCTAAATCACTAACGAGAGAGAGAGAGAGAGAGAGAGAGAGAGAGAGAGAGAGAGAGAGAGAGAGAGAGAGAGAGAGAGAGAGAGAGAGAGAGAGAGAGAGAGAGAGAGAGAGAGAGAGAGAGAGAGAGAGAGAGAGAGAAAAAAAGAAGCAAACATGCAAATTTCCGTTGTGAAAAAATAAAATGAAATTGAAACGGATGGAGGAAGCAGATTGATAAATGGGAAGAGAGAGAAATGGAAGCAATGAAGGAGAAAGACAAATTACCGAATACAGAATAAGAAACCTCTACGAAACAAAGATGGAAGGCAAGGCAACGAAAATAAATAGTTACAAATTTTGCTACAATATCAGCCAAACTAACAGCATGGTTACATAATCCTCCCAGCAGTTAACAGCCGACAACCACCATCACCACCACCACCACACTACCACTAAATCTTAAAAGCAGCAGCGGCAGCAGGAGAAACAGCAGCAGCAGTAGCAGCGGCTAACCACAACATTGACCACCACCACTACCATTGCGTCTATCACCACCACCACCATCACCACCACAACACCGAAATAACACAACAAAACACACTATTAACTAAAGATAGAAGAAAACTAAGAACATATCCTACTAACCAACATCATCATCATCATCGGCAACACCAAACACCAAACAACCACAACATCCATAACAACATCAACAACAATAACAACAACAATAAACAGAGAAAGAGATCACACACTGGACCTAAACCAAACACAGGTAAATAATTACTTAGGAAAGAGAGAGAGAGTGTGCCAAACGAGGTAGTCTGATGACCAGTTATAGCTTGGCTCAGACACACGAGGGGCCACGCTTGCACCTACACAAGCAACTCAGCAAACAAATGAACAAGAGAGAGCATTTCTTCTACAAGGGATATTTTTAGTCTTTATTTAGCTCATCATGGCATCCAAGCGCTCTCCTCCCCATGGCGAGCAGACGACCCCTTCCTCCAAACCCCCTGCCGTCTGGCCCCTGTCGCTTCAAGGTCATGGCTATATCTCCTTGTTTATGAGGGACTATGAGGTTCTTCCTGGTTGAGGGGGGGCAGGGGTGGCAGCAGGGGGCGTGAGGAGGGCACCGTCTAGCACGCGGGAGGTAGTTTGGAAAGGTGTAGGAGAGCGGACAGTTCAAGGTCAAAGCTCCCTCCGTCCCCGATAGGTCCCAGCGGGGTGACCTCGTGTGATCCCTGTGACCTGACCTTCCTAACCCCACGTAGCCTAACCTAACCTATCCTCCTTAACCCCTTGTAACCTGACCTCCCTAACCCCATGTAACTATATATCCACTGCGTCGAAAATAATATAAATACCCTACATATATAAAGAATAGTAAATCTTAAACATACTATCTCGCTATGCAGGCACAATCATCTTTAATCATCTTCTAATAGGACTGTTCAATAAAAAAAAAAATACAATTCCTTGCGTGACCTACTGGTGTTTAGTTACATGACCCCGTGACCTACCAACCATTCTTTTCTAACAATATCATCTACACACGTTCCTCACACAAAAATAAATCACTTAGAGAAGACCGGCGACCTCAGATGAATAATTGCGGCAAAATGATTAATTACTATAAGGCTGGCAGGTTTGTTTGAAGAGGAAGGATGGTAAGACAATGCGCCTTCATCCTATTCCATTCCTCCACGGTGAAAGGTGAGGCGCACGGTTATCTAAGTCTCACATACAGACAACAAAGAGAACGGTACACATCTCAATTTTCTTTTGGAGCTTCACTCTTTTTATCGTATTTCTGAAAGGACGAGGATTCTTTGTATATAAAGGAGTGGATGACGTTCTTTTAAGCCATTACGTGGGGGCTTGGAAACGCTGGACTCATTGCTCTTTTCTCTCACTTTACCTTTACTCTAATAAAAGAAAATGTGAATCTGGCAAAGAACATGGACGGCAGATTCACAGAAAATGGGTTTGAGATTCAGAAAAAAAATCCTTACGATTCTCAGAAATTGAGGTTAAGACTGCCTTCGGATCGTTGAGGTGAACAAATGACCTCACTCACAGAGAATGAGTTAGTGGCTGTCAAAGAAAAAGAAAATGAGCTTCACTCCCTCAAAAATAGCTTACGTTCAGAGAATTCGACACAGTCTTTAAAATAATGGACTTTGAGGCTGCCATAGCAATAACATAAATCACATAGGATGAATTTAACACTTCAAACCTGATTTATAAACGTAAAATCGAGTCTAGGAAGATGGATTCAACTCTCTTATCTCACACAAAGGGCGTTGAGTCACACATAAATAAACTTCAGTCCCTGGATACCGCTTAAGGGTGTTCCAATAAGGGTTCACCCGCCACGAGTAGGCTCATTATCCGAGGTGACTCAAACACGCCGATGCAAAAGGTGTTCTCGCGCGGCTGTCTACCTCTAATTACTAGGCGGACCAGGTATTCAGGAAGGAGTGGAAAAGTAGTGAGTTCAAAGGAATAAGGCCTGAAGGGATGAGGAGGAAGGTGGAGGGAGAGAAAGAGGGAAGAGGCAAGGAAAAGTCCAAAGTTTGTTTTACCGTTCTCTCCATCTTTCATCTGGGCCACCGTCCTCCTTGCCTCACTCGACTCCCTACTTACCGCTCTCCTCTATCCTTCTTCCTTCACTAATGCTAACTTCCTAATATCGTTCCTTTCAAAATATATAAAAAGTTATCCCATCACCTAACAGCTACCTAGAGCTAACCTAACCCAATTCCACCAATTTAACGTTAATCTAGCCTCCTTTTGTTGTCTAACCCACCCTAACCTCTACCTCAACTCCCCTTGCGATCTATAAACCCCCGAGCGGCTGTTCAACCCCATCAGACCGCCATTAAGCTATCAACCACCCCTCCCTGACCCTGAAACGAGGTCATTTGTAGTTTCCCTGTAAAGCTGAAGGGCCCAAGTGGCTGGTGGCTTCGCTCAGTATAACTTTTTATCCCTAAGTTGTGAGCCTTAATACCCTGTCTTGCCATGGCTCCTACCTTCCCTGTCTGCCTGTACCCCCCTACCTTCCCCATGCCAGCCCCCCCCCCCTACCTTCCCAATGCCTGTCCCCCCCTACCTTCCCCATGCTTGTCCCCCCCTACCTTCCCTGCCTGCCTGTCCCCCCTTCCATTGCCCCCCCTGCCAGGATCACACGTGACCCCCTGCAGACCATCGGGGGGAGGGATGGCCTATCAACACCAAGGCCACCACTGCAGGGGCATCGAGGCGTGGTTGGCCACACTCAACACCGCAACATGGGGAAGGGAGGGGGTGGTGGGGGGCGCTGATCCCCGGTGGGTGTGACGGGGAGCCGCGACCCCCTCCCACGTGAGGTCCCAGGGTATATATAGACCCGGCCCGGCCCGCTGCCCTGCTCGACGTAAGCGTAAACAAAAAATACATGTAACACTTTGCTCATAAAGGAAAAAAAAAGGAAAAAAAATTGTATTAAAATTGTCAACTAATAAATAAATTAAACTATTACTCGATTTTAAAAGAGCATTTTTTAAGGGGTCAAAATAACTTGGAAAAAAGGATCATGAACAAACATTTTAAAGTTATGAAATAATATAAAATTGGTTCTTGAAAATTACCACAAAAACTTGACGATGTTGATAAATTTTGAGGGAACGGTAGGAAAGGGAGGAGGAGGAGGAGGAGGCGGAGGAGGAGGAGGAGGAGGAGGAGGAGGAGGAGGAGGAGGAGGACTACGATAAGAATAAGGATGAAGAGGATACGGATGAGGACGAGGTAAAAAAAATAACGAAAGAACGGAGATAAGGAGGACGAGGACGATAAAGATGAGGGATTAGGGAGCTTTAAAGAGGGGCTGGATAGGTTCATGGATGGGGATGAAAGGTAGATGTAGGTAGTATTAGGTAGCAGGAAATACCACGTGTAGGCCTCACGGCCTCTTGTAGCCTCCTTATTTTCTTATGTTCTTATGTTATAAGAAAAGTAATTGTATGAAAAGAAAAAAACTAACAAAACGATATAAAAAATCGTGACTAAAGTAAAAGAAGCGAAGCGGAAAAACCGAAAGAATGAGGAAGAAGCAAGAAAGAGAGAGGGAGGGAGAGAAGGATGAAGGAAGGAGGAGGAGGAGGCAGTCGTTCATCCGCTAACTCCTCAAAGGACTTCCGGGGCAGTGAACGAGTGGGAGGGGGAGGTAGCTTCGTTAGGCTCAGGTGAGTCACTTCCTTACCTCACTTCACCTCACTTCACCTCACACACTCACTCATTGTAGTGATTCACTCCTCTTTGTTTTACTTTAATTCATGTCTTTTTTTTCGCTAAAGTCAGTCTCTCTCTCTCTCTCTCTCTCTCTCTCTCTCTCTCTCTCTCTCTCTCTCTCTCTCTCTCTCTCTCTCTCTCTCTCTCTCTCTCTCTCTCTCTCTCTCTCTCTCTCTCTCTTTCCCACCATATGCAGAAAAACTATCTCTTCACTCACTCTTCAGTTATCTATACACTTACTCACTCAAGCCCGTCAGGGTGGCAAGGTTGGTAGAGACGTGAGCTCGCAATGTGCAGCGTCCCTGTGCATTCGGTCAACGGTTCGAGTCCGCCTAGTTCGTGCTGACGTGGCGGCGCTTTGTATAGTCAATAAACTTGTAGTTGGTACTTGCAAAGTGTCTAGATAGGATGAAAATCTTATCTTATCTTACTCACTCAAACTCACTCACTAATTCAACTCTACATAATCATTCATTCATTTTTTGTGCATTGATTCACTCCTTTACTCACTCTCCCTACCTCATCCACCATTATTCACTGACTTCCCTCCTCCTCACTCACACACGCTCACCCACTCACTATCTTCAAAGATTTCCGTGAGGGGAAGAAGAGGCAAAGAATTTAAGAAAGTTTGAAAAGAATCTAAAAACTGAGTGAAAAGAAGAAGAAAAAAAGCGTAAAGAAATTCTAAATCCAGCTTCGGGTTGTACAAAATATATATACAATTACGAGAAAGAAAAAAAATTGTTGGAAATCATTGTATATACATAAAAAGAGGAAAAACTATATGCCTCCAAAATATTCGTTCCGTATGAATAAAAACGAAAAGAATATACGAGATGAAGAGACGGAGGGAGGGGGAGATAGATAGAAAGAGGGAGGGAGAGATAGATAGAAAGAGGGAGGGAGAGATAGATAGAAAGAGGGAGGGAGAGATAGATAGAAAGAGGGAGGGAGAGATAGATAGAAAGAGGGAGGGAGAGATAGATAGAAGAGGGGGGGGGATAGATAAAAGAGGGAGGGGAGATAGATAGAAAGAGGGAGGGAGAGATAGATAGAAAGAGGGAGGGGAGATAGATAGAAGAGGGAGGGAGAGATAGATAGAAAGAGGGAGGGAGAGATAGATAGAAAGAGGGAGGGAGAGATAGATAGAAAGAGGGAGGGAGAGATAGATAGAAAGAGGGAGGGAGAGATAGATAGAAAGAGGGAGGGAGAGATAGATAGAAAGAGGGAGGGAGAGATAGATAGATAGAAAGAGGGAGGGGGAGATAGATAGAAAGAGGGAGGGGAGAGATAGATAGAAAGAGGGAGGGAGAGATAGATAGAAAGAGGGAGGGAGAGATAGATAGAAAGAGGGAGGGAGAGATAGATAGAAAAAGGGAGGGAGGGAGGGAAGGGAGAGGGAAGGGGAATGGAGGAAAGCATGTACCCCTAAAAGGTCAGAGCAGAATAACCCCGAGGAAGGTCAAAGGTCGATAAGGAGCCAAATAAAGTTCGCTGCCAAATGAGGGGAAGGAAGGAAGGAAGGAAGGAAGGAAGGAGAAGAGGGGGAGAGAGGGGAGTAAACTGTCTAAAAGTATAACTAATAATAAATAAAACTGCAGACACTAACATTTTGATATTATTTGAGATTAAAAATATACTAAAATCCCCAAAGAAAATAATAATAATAATAATAATAGAAAAATAAAAACAAAACGCAACACCCTCAAAATATATTGGCAGCACTCACACGCAATCTTGTAACAGCGCGAGGACTTGTAACACTTGTGCCTGTGTCTGCGTGTTGCTGCAATACAACCTCCTCGCGTGTACTCCTTGCAACACAGTGATAACGTCTATTAAGTGTTACAAGCCATCGGGTGTTACAGGATAGAGGAGGAGGAGGAGGAGGAGGAGGAGGAGGAGGAGGAGGAGGAGGAGGAGAAGGAGGAGGAGGAGGAGGAGGAGGAGGAGGGAGGGAGGAGGAAGAGGAGGAGGAGGAGGAGGAGGAAGAGGAGGAGGAGGAGGAGGAGGAGGAGGAGGAGGAAGAGGAGGAGGAGGAGGAAGAGGAGGAGGAGGAAAATTACAATCACATACAATAACTTTTAAGTAACACCAACAGAGAATAAAAAAACGATATGTATAAAGTTATGTAATACTAATGTGTGTTTGACTAACGCGCACACACACAATCAACCCAACACTTCAACAAACACCAAACACCAATAAAGAAACAGATCAAAAAGATTATTCATAACAATTATAAAAAACATCCCGATTTAAAAGTCAAATAAATGACACCTATGGAATCAAAACACATATAAACAAACAAACAAACAATCTAAGAAAAAAAAACCTAGCGAGACTCGATGCTGGGAGCCGTGATGGAGGAGGAGGAGGAGGAGGAGGAGGAGGAGGAGGAGGAGGAGGAGGAGGAGGAGGAGGAGGAGGAGGAGGAGGAGAGGAGGAGGAAGAGGGCAAGGACAAGGTTGAGTAGGGAGGTGAAAAAAACGGACGGGGAAAAAACGGACGGACGGACGAGCGGGCGGGCAGACGGGCTTGAAATCAGAGGGTAAAAGGGACATTATAATCAGACGTGTTACTTAAAATATGTTATATGGGAGGGACATAAGGGTTTTTTGGGGTTTGTGGGGATAGTTAATGTTCTGAAGGGGTTAGGGGGACGCGTTTGAGGTGTGCCTGGGCCTCACCAGCACCTCGGCGCCCCTACAAGATAGAAAAATATAACCACCGACATGGCACAGTCACCCACCTGGATAGGATCACCCTTTAACGGAGACAGTCAGATCAAGAGGATTAGAAAAAAATAATAATGATAGTGATATGTATATACTATATTATAAGGAGGGAATGTTGTTTTTGAGAGTTTTAATAGTATCTAAAGGATCATACTAGTAGGAGTAGTGATAATAATACGTAAATAAGAATGCCAAAAGGGTTCATCTTCTGAAATGTGCTAATATGGAATTCAAGGAGGAAATGTTGAAATGTTAACACACAGGCATTTATATACAGCAGACTACGACAGGAGGAGGAGGAGGAGGAGGAGGAGGAGGAGGAGGAGAGGAAGAGGAGGAGGAGGAGGAGGAGGAAGAGGAAAAGGAGCAGGAAGAGGAGCAGGAAGAGGACACACGAAGAGGAGAGATAAGTGGAGGAGATAAATGATATAAATAGAAAGGGAAAACCATTTTCTCATAAGACTTAGCAAAAGACAAACAGTGGTCAGAAAAGTGCCAAGACAAAAAGTGTATGACGAGGAATACATAGAAAGACCAGATACCAGGAGACCCTTTGGTCTACACCGAGGGTATCTGCTGAGGAGGAGGAGGAGGAGGAGGAGGAGGAGGAGGAGGAGGAGGAGGAGGAGGAGGAGGAGGAGGAGATGGAGGAGGAGATGGAGGAGAAGGAGGAGAAGGAGAAGGAGAAGGAGAAGGAGGAGGAGGAAAAGTAAAAAGGGAAAGGAGAAGGAGAGGAAGGTAAAGATGAAAAAGACGTCTGAAGACACTAGATATGATCACCAAGTATATTGGGAGGATAAGTCAGATTAAGATAAAAAAGAAGATAAAACGACAGAATTGAGTGAGTGAAGGACATTATATATATATGTATATATATATGTATATATATATATATATATATATATATATATATATAGTATATATATATAGTATATATATATATAGTATATATATATATATATATATATATATATATATATATATATATTCAAGATAGAAGACTTGATCAACTGGATGCAGAATGCTAGAATATACATATGAATATATATACTAAGGGAGATGTTAACAAGATACATATTCATATATATATGTAGAGGTCAGTATACAAAAAAATGTTATATAAGAGCATATAAAACACACATATAGGCACAAAACTGCAATGAATATGGAGAGAGAAACACAAGACTTCAAAGCTAAAACACATTCTCCCACAAAGAAAGGAAATAGAGAGTGCGTAACGTGTGTGTGTGTGTGTGTGTGTGTGTGTGTGTGTGTGTGTGTGTGTGTGTGTGTGTGTGTGTGTGTGTGTGTGTGTGTGTGTGTGTGTGTGTGTGTGTGTGTGTGCGCGTGTGCGTGGCAGTGGGCCGTGTCACCCCCCCGGCAGCCACAGGTGTGACAGGGCAGGTGTGAAGAGCTACTTAAGAGCCGTGAGGCGCCGTTGAGGCAGGCCAGGTAAGAAACAGGTGCAGCGCCCAAACTACAGGAATAAGTGGCTTGAGTAAGTGAATAAATAGATAAGTAAGTGGGAAACAAAGTGATGCTAGAAAAATAGGAGCTACTTGTACCTACTAAATACAAGTCATCAACAGGTATGTGATTACTAGTTGACAGGTAAGGGAAGAACAAGACTCATCAAGTGTCTAAAAAACTTACGCGCCGAGACTAACTAAACAAAATAGAGTAGTAGTTTTATTTGATCTATTTCTTTGCATTTTCTTGATCGATTGGGTTTTTATTTCGTTATCGTCCAGCCAATACGAATGTGTGTGTGTGTGTGTGTGTGTGTGTGTGTGTGTGTGTGTGTGTGTGTGTGTGTGTGTGTGTGTGTGTGTGTGTGTGTGTTCTAGCAAGTGGTCTTAACAACGTACACTAAAGTGGTCCTAACGAGTCACTAATTGTGGTGGAGTTTTAACACTTTTGTAACATTGGGGGGGCACTGCTAATTATCTGAGGGGGCGGGGGGGGGGGGGAGTGGGAGGGGACTCTGGGGACCGCTGGAACAAAGGTACTGTGTATTCTTGATTATACTGTGTGTGGTGTGTGTGTGTGTGTGTGTGTGTGTGTGTGTGTGTGTGTGTGTGTGTGTGTGTGTGTGTGTGTGTGTGTGTGTGTGCATAAATAATCGTATATAACTATGAATAACCAAAGAAAAACCAAAAAACGTAAACTAAACCCTACATCCCCAACTGTTTTAATCCAATAAGTCTCTGAATATCTTCTTGGTTTATGGCATCAAATCTACTCATAAGATAAAACCAAAAAAACTATCATATGATTTTATATTTACAAATCTAGAAAAGAGGAATTTACGTCTAGTGGATCTAGTGGCCTGATCGACTTTCCACGCCCTATAGGCCTACAGACCCTTGAAAAAAATGGGCCTATGTATATAAAGAGTAATAAATGGGATGAAGGGGGAATGGGTGTGTACTTACAGGAGTTTCGTGACCACGCCGTCCATGCCGCCATGTTCGTTCTGTGCAGGGAAGAAAGAATGATGTTAGTGCCATTATATAGACGATACAAAGGAGGAGAAGAAGAGGAGAATATGGGTGAACGAAAGAAAATAGGGAAGAACAGGAAGGGGTGTATAATAAGGATATAAACGGGGAGGAGTAGGAAATGGAAAAAATAAAATAGGGAAGAGCAGAAAAAGGAAGAGGACGAAGAGGAGAACATGAAAGATGAAAATAGGGAGGAGCAGGAAGAGGAGGAAGAGGAGTTTAATAAGGATGAAAATGGGGAGTAAAATGAGGGTAGAGAGTTCATTATGTGGAGGGAGAAAATAAATATGTTTTGGTACCATTATCAAGAGGAAACGAAGGAGGAGGAGGAGGAGGAGGAGGATCATGGTGAAGATGAGGAGGAGGAAGAGGAGTATAATAAGGATGAAAATGGGGAGAAGGAAGAGGAAGAGGAGTATAATGGGGAGGAAGAGAGGAAGAGGAGGAGAATAAATATGAAAATAGGGAAGAGCAGGATAATAAGGATGGAAATGGGGAAGAGGAGGATAGAGAGAGAGGAAGAGGAGTAGAATAAGGATGCAAATTGGGAGTAGTAGGAACTTAGGAAGAGGATCGATAAAGATGAAAATAGGGAAGAGCAGGAAGTGGAGTGTAATACGGATGAAATAGGGAGAGAGAGGAGAGAGAAAGAAAAGAGAGAAGAGAGAGAGAGAGGAGATAGAGAGAGAGAGAGAGAGAGAGAGAGAGAGAGAGAGAGGAGAGAGAGAGAGAGAGAGAGAGAGAGAGAGAGAGAGAGGAGAGAGAGAGAGAGAGAGAGAGAGAAGAGGAGAGAGAGGAGATAGGAGAAGATGGAAGAAGAGAGAAAAGGAGAGGTGGTGAGAGATAGGACATGAAAAATAAAGAGAAGAGGAGGAGAGGAGTAACGAATAAGAGGATAATGTGAAAAAGAGGAAAAGGAGGAGGTGGTGTAGGGAGACTAGGACCATGAAAAGCATAATAGCAAGAATGAGGACTTGGGAGAAAACAGAATAATGAGGGATAAGGAAAAACAAGGAGGAAAAGGAGGAAGACAATAAGGAGTAAGAGGAAAAGGGAGAGCACGAGGAGAAGACGGTCTAAAGGGCTGAAGATAGGGAAGGAAAGGGAGAGAGGAAGGAAGGGAAGATAAGGATTCTGTTTATACTGAGGGGATAATGAAGTTGTTAAGATTCACTTTGCATATTGAGTAGGAGGAGGAAGAGGAGGAGGAGGAGGAGGAGGAGGAGGAGGAGGTACTTTTTCCATCGTCTCACCCTGCTAAGATGAAGACGCTACGAGATTCAATTTTTTTTATTCCATCGCTAAAGAAAAAAAGTACATAGGAATAACTTACCTGCTGTAAAAAAAAAACACACACACACACACACACACACAAACACACACACACACACACACACACACACACACACACACACACACACACACACACACACACACACACCCTGCCTTCATTGATTACATCCCACCATCCACCCTTATGATCTACTTAAATAAGGCTAAAAATAGTTCATTTGGACCTTAAGCCGGCCACACACACACCGGCGCGGCCTGTCCGGCCGACAAAAAGTGGCGAGGCATCGTTCGCCGGACGAGACCCACACACACACCTGCCGCCTCATGAAAATATACAGTACACGTCGGACCACCTCGGTGACAACATGAATCCGCTGTCCGAAAATGACTTGTTGGTGATGGTTGCATGTGCAGCCATATATAATACTTATATATAATACGTCATACTATATATAATACGCCATATATAATACCTATATTATCATAAATACAATTATAACTGGTACACTTAGTCATTATCTGGCCGAGCGAGGGGCGGGCCGCGCCGGAAGGCACCCACACATACGCAGGCGGCAGGCCGCGCCGGACGGAATTTTCAAGCGCCGACTGATTTTCATCCGGCCGCTGTGACAGGCCCCGCCGGATGAAAAACACCCCCACACACACACCGGCCGCCTCTAGCCACGCCCCTTTTCGTCGGTCGGACAGGCCGCGCCGGTGTGTGTGTGGCCGGCTTAAGACAGACAAGGCAAAATGAACCTTACTGTATTACCTCTTAAGGCTGTTTTTCGGCACTTCTATTATCCTACCCAAGAAATCAAGATATAAAGTAGTGATATTTTAGGCATAAACTACAATATTTAATATAACTTCAACTTAGGCCTACCTTTTTTTTTCATCTGTTCCAAAAGGAAGTATTTAACACCTAGTTGGACTAATTAAAAAGACCAGAAAGGCTCTTTTCGTCCCTTTAACCGCGTGTCTTTTGTCTGAAATTTAATTAGAGTTTCGTGCCATTTTCTTATAAAAAAAGTGTCGTTCTTGCGTTAGTTTCTATGGGAGTTCTTTCTGAGAGAGAGAGAGAGAGAGAGTCCGAATAAGCCTAACCAAGCACGTATGAATTGAGCTCATTTCCATCTTCTTTCTGTGTGTGAGGAGGAGAGAAGAGAGAGAAGAGAGAGAGGAGAGAGAGAGAGAGAGGAGAGAGAGAGAGAGAGAGAGAGAGAGAGCGAGCGAGGAGACGAGAGGAGAGAGCGAGGAGCGAGAGAGAGAGAGAGAGAGAGAGAGAGAAGAGAGAGAGAGAGAGAGAGAGAGAGAGAGAGAGAGAGAGAGAGAGAGAGAGAGAGAGAGAGAGAGAGAGAGAGAGAGAGAGAGAGAAAAAAAAAATCTAATGAAAAGAAGGAATGCAAGGCAGAACACCAAGTTATCTAGGAAATGAAATGCCAGAAAGCCAAAAAAAACACCATACAAGATAGTTTACTTTTTCTTCATTCATATCATATCATCTTACATTCCGCAAAACACACATATACATGCACATACAGATTCACACACACAGACAGACACACACTCAGACACACACAGACACACACACACACAATATTCCTTCCCTCACGCAATTTCTTTCTTGCACTTCCTCCTTTTTTCAATTATCATTTACATACTCCTTTTCCTCCTCCTCCTACACCCAATTGTACTATTCCTTCATTACCATTTTAAATCTACCAGAGGCTAATTATTTCTTCCCTCTCTCCTACTGGGCTTTCAATATGCATTCCCTTTATCCCTCGCTCCCTCCCTCCCTCCCTCCCTTCCTTCCTTCCTTCCTTCCTTCCTTCCTTCCCTTCTCTCTTCACCCCAGAGGACCGTGTGGGGAGAGTGGTGATCTAAAGGCATTTGTTGATGGCGAGTGGCAGCAACATGACCCCCTCAAAGCCAGACACACACTGACCGTCCCCGCTGTGTCTGGCCTTATATGTGCTACACCTGGTGATGACGGCATAGTATTTTAGGGTATGGAGACAGGTGAAGGAAGGAAGGAAGAAGGATATTGGGGATAGAATAGAAAATAGATAGGAGAGAGAGATAGAGGGGTCGGCAGACACACACAGACAGACAGACAGATAATTAGATAAACACACACACACACACAGACCAACAGAAAGACAGAGAAAGATACAGACAAACGGAGACAGAGACACAGACTGGCACACAAAGAAATAGAGACAAGCAGACGCACAGACAGATAAAATCCAATATGGCAGACAAGGAGACAGACAGACAGACAGACAGACAGACAGACAGACAAAAAACTAAGGGAGAAACCAACCAGACAAAATATTCAAAGTTTAGCAATTCCACATTCGTCAAGACTAGAGCCACGAGAGGGCTGAAAACAAGTCTATCAGTCCCTTTAATTCACGAGAGGGCTGAAAACAAGTCCTATCCAGTTGCTTTAATTCACGAGAGGGCTGAAAACAAGTCCTATCCGTCGCTTTAATTCACGAGAGGGCTGAAAACAAGTCCTATCCGTCCCTTTAATTCACGAGAGGACTGAAAACAAGTCCTATCAGTCCCTTTAATTCACGAGAGGGCTGAAAAGAAGTCCTATCAGTCCCTTTAATTCACGAGAGGGCTGAAAACAAGTCCTATCCGTCCCTTTAATTCACGAGAGGGCTGAAAACAAGTCGTATCAGTCCCTTTAATTCACGAGAGGGCTGAAAACAAGTCCTATCCGTCCCTTTAATTCACGAGAGGGCTGAAAACAAGTCCTATCCGTCGCTTTAATTCACGAGAGGGCTGAAAACAAGTCCTATCAGTCCCTTTAATTCATGAGAGGGCTGAAAACAAGTCGTATCAGTCCCTTTAATTCACGAGGGCTGAAAACAAGTCGTATCCGTCCCTTTAATTCACGAGAGGGCTGAAAACAAGTCGTATCCGTCCCTTTAATTCACGTGAGGGCTGAAAAAAGGTCCTCTCCGTCGCTTTAATTCACGAGAGGGCTGAAAAGAAGTCCTATCCGTCCCTTTAATTCACGAGAGGACTGAAAAGAAGTCCTATCCGTCCCTTTAATTCACGAGAGGACTGAAAAGAAGTCCTATCAGTCCCTTTCATTCACGAGAGGGCTGAAAACAAGTCCTATCAGTCCTTTTAATTGAAATCTCGCTCTGTGATTGGTCAATACACGAAGACCAACCTCACAATATTACGTCATTGACTTATTCCATTCCCCATCTTTTATTGAGTCATTTTCCACCAATGGGAGAATGAGACGAGCTCTGATTGGTGGACAGATGGGTGCTACGTCCCTTCCTCGCTTCCCTATTGGCTGAATCGTACACGCTTGCAGGCCTGTGATTGGTGGGTTCTCGTGCCCGTGCCCTGAGGAGTCTGTCTGCCTTAATTAGTTGATGCTTATCCATACCATTAGTGATGATAGGTAATTAGACTAACATATCAAGCGTCACGGCATCAGGCGCGCACACACACACACACACACACACACACACACACACACACACACACACCGGCATCAGGCACACACACACACACACACACACACACACACACACACACACACACACACACACCGGCATCAGGCACACACACACACTTATGAAACTTAACACTTCCATTAATTACCTGTACATTCCATATTCAACTCTCTCTCTCTCTCTCTCTCTCTCTCTCTCTCTCTCTCTCTCTCTCTCTCTCTCTTCTCTCTCTCCTCTCTTCTCTCTTCTCTCTCTCCTCTCTCTCTCTCTTCTCTCTCTCTCCTCCTCCTCCTCTCTCTCTTCTCTCTCTCTCTCTCTCTCTATCTCTCTCTCTCTCCTTTCTCTCTCTCTCTCTCTTCTCTCGACCATGACAATTCCCTTCATCCTCACAGTAACCAATGAAATGAAAAAACTACTATTCTGTAACATTATATGATAGAGGAATGAGAAAGGGAAACATAAGGGAAAATATGATAACAAGGAATAAGGGGGGAAGAAAGCACTGACGAAGAGTATAGTTAGTAAGGAAGGAGGAATGCAAGGGAGGATAAGAGAAAAGGGAGGGAGGGGGAAAAAGGGAGGAAAGTATGAATGGAGAAGAGAGATATGAGGGAAGGAATGAGGTATAAAGTAATGAAGGATAGGAATGGAGGAATGAGAGAAGGAATGGAGGAAGGTAAGAGGGTGAGGAAATAGTTTATGAAGAATGGAGAGAGAAGGATATGATGAAGGAAGAATGGGAGAGAGAGAGATAGAAAGTTGATGATTAAATGGTTGGGAAGAAATAATGAAAGGTAGGAAGAGGAAAAAAACAGATTAGAAGCATAAAAATAGATAGATTAATATACTAGAAGAAAATAATAGGTAGAATAATAGATAGAAGAAAAAAGATCGATTAATAACAGAGGAAAAAACAGATTAGAAGAAAAAAATGGATAGATTAATATACTAGAAGAAAATAATAGGTAGAATAATAGATAGAAGAAAAAAGATCGATTAATAACAGAGTAAAGTATTGAAAGGAAGCACGCAAGATGAAAATACTGAGGGTAAGAAGGAAGGAAAAAAAAAGAAATTTAAGACGCGGGGAATAAAATAAAATACTGAAGGTAAGAAGGAAAGGAAATGAAAGAAATAGAAGACGAGGGGAAGAAACTAATAATGATAAAACAGAATGACGATGGAACAAATAATACCAGTAAACAAGTTCGACACAAGTCCTAAACATGTCCTAAACAAATAACTAGAAATGTAAATTAATAACAACCAACACCAACACACGCACGCACACACACGACACACACATACACAACACACACACACACCAAAGTCTCTTATAAACCATTACCTGCTATTAATCACCCATTAAGCCATTTATCACAATCTTTTAAGGCGACAACACAAACTTAGCTAAATATTGAAATTAATGGGAAGGGAAATTAATACCTAACACTTTTTTCCCCTTTTGTTTTCTACTTTCCTTTTCCCTATTCACCCCTTCATCCCTTCTCTCACCCTTTTCCCTATCCATCCCTTCACCCCTTCACTCCTTCCCTCACCCTTTTCCCTATCCATCCCTTCACCCCTTCACTCCTTCCCTCACCCTTTTCCCTATTCACCCCTTCATCCCTTCACTCCTTCCCTCACCCTTTTCCCTATTCATCCCTTCACCCCTTCACTCCTTCCCTCACCCTTTTCCTATCCATCCCTTCACCCCTTCACTCATCACCCTTTTACCTTCCCATTTTTTCCCTCCCTTCATGGGCTTGATAGGTGAAGGAAGGGGAAGGAGGGGGAGAGGGGGGAAGGAGGGGGAGGAGGGGGAGGGGGCAGGAAGACTGTTCATTAATGAGTTTAGGTGCCCTGTCTTTCACCTGTCCCACGTGCTTATTACGCCAGGTGGGAGACCAAGGAACAAACCAGGGACAAACACGTAACAACACACACACACACACACACACACACACAAAAAAAAAAAAAACATACACACACACACACACACACAGGACAGCACACAATCGGTGCGAATTTCAGAACATGACGCAAACAGGCAGACAGATGGAAAGACAGACAGACAGATAAACAGACAGAATTTCAGAACATGACGCAAACAGGCAGACAGATGGAAAGACAGACAGACAGATAAACAGGCAGAGAATTTCAGAACATGACGCAAACAGGCAGACAGATGGAAAGACAGACAGACAGAAACAGACAGAGAATTTCAAAATGACGAAAACAGGACAGACAGATGGAAAGAAGACAGACAGATAACAGACAGAATTTCAGAACATGACCAACAGGCAGACAGAGGAAGACAGACAGACATAAAACAGACAGAATTTCAGAACATGACGCAAACAGGCAGACAGACGGAAAGATAGACAGACAGACAGAGAATTTCAGAACATGACGAAAACAGACAGACAGACGGAAAGATAGACAGACAGATAGACAGAATTTCAGAACATGACACAGACAGACAGACGGAAAGATAGACATACAGATAGACAGAATTTCAGAGCAAGACGAAAACAGACAGACAGATGGAAAGATAGACAGACAGATAGACAGAGAAATTCAGAACATGACACAAACAGACAGACAGACGGAAAGATAGACAAACAGACAGAGAATTTCAGAACATGAGGGAAACAGACAGACAGAACAGACAGAAGATAGACAAACAAGACTTATGAGAATTTCAGAACATGAAGGGAGAAACAGACAGACAGAAGAAGGAGAGACGAGGACAGAGAGACAGAGAAGATAAGACCTTAAGGAGGGAATATTACTAAATCCAAAAATGTACACGCGACGAGAGAACACGAAAGATGAAGAGAGAGAGAGAGAGAGAGAGAGAGAGAGAGAGAGAGAGAGAGAGAGAGAGAGAGAGAGAGAGAGAGAGAGAGAGAAGAGAGAGAAGAGAGAGAGAGAGAGAGAGAGAGAAGAGAGTAAAACGAACAGACCAAAAGATCAATTGAGAGAGAGATAATAACGCCCTATACATGTATCTACACAACAACCTATCCACTACCTTCTGATACTGTAAGCAAACCAATTCTAATAATGTAAGCAAATGCATATTCTCTCTCCTACTATTGACACATCAACCTAACCTTCTAAACACACACCCAACCCTCCTAACACACACCCAACCTTCCTAACACCTCCTTCCTCTTTGGGGAGGCGGTAGCGGAGAGGTTAGCGTCTCCAACTGGCGTTCTCGGTGACCCGCGTTCGATCCCCGAAGAAAACCAAAAACCTTTCTGCACCGTCGAGTGGCCTAAGAACACCCTACATGCCCTGCCATCAACTCTACCTTCGATTGCGAGTGCATCGGAGGACACAGGGGGGCGGCATGAGCCTCTAATCACAGGCGTCACTATAAAATTCCTGCCTGCGCCACCACGGGCGAGGACCAACCATCACAGCCCTCAAGTGAACCTCCAGAGACTACCATCCGAGCCCTGGGTCACCACTACCTACAGGCGCTATAGGCACAACTGTATATAAAAATAATAATAAAAAAAAAAATAATAATAACACACACGCAACCTTCCTAACAAACACCCACTTAATATAATAATGAAAGACGATGCAAACAAAACAAGGCATGACAATTAAAGAAAGACAGACAAAAACACCACGACAACAGCAAACAAAACTACATGAAAGAGAATAAGGAAGAAACAAAGAAACAGGGAAGCAGGAAGTGGCAGCAAGGCAAGGATAAAACAAAGAGAATATATGCAATACGGTGGTGACAGCTCTAGGAAATGATGAGAAGACGACAGCGCAGAAAACAAGGAAATGGCATGTAATTCTCTCTCTCTCTCTCTCTCTCTCTCTCTTTCACACACACACACACACACACTGGCAATTTGAGGAAAAGAAGTCCTTGAGGAAGACTGAGGAAGACAAAGAAGTGAAGAAAAACGAGTGGAAAGAAGCCTCACAACACACCGTCTGTCTGCCAAACATCCACACTTCTGAGAGGGAAAAACTGACTTTGAGGGAAAAAACAACTCATGAATGATGGACAGAAGCGGGAGAGGATAGCAGGATGACACACCTTAACTTGTACCTGGAAGGCTGAGGAGAATGAGGAAGGAAGGTAGCAAGTTGTGAAGAATGAAAGGATACACGATACACTGGAGTAATAATGATGTATGAAATAAAAGCGGGTGATTGTAGTAAACTCATCAGGGAATAATTAGTGGCGGAGAAAGGGTGTAAAAGCATGGGAGTCACAGGTACACTATATGAGGTGGGGCACTCGGGGAGGCAACATTGCTTTCATATATGAGAGAGAGAGAGAGAGAGAGAGAGAGAGAGAGAGAGAGATAACTCAAAAACTATGAGTTACGTAAAACATGTATAAAGTAATTAACTCATAGTAGTCAAGGCCTTTCATTTGAGCTATAGGTAAAGGAAATCGGGTAGTAATTAACTGATAAAATGTCATTTAAATATTTTATAATAATGTTATATAGCTTTATTTTTCGAAATATAGTTTTTTTGAGATACCGATTAACCGATCAGGTAGAACACTTCAAGCGTAACATTTGTTTTTCTATTAATGTTTCCTCTAGTTTCGTATTACAATAGCAAAAATAAAACGAATAGATTCCA
>JACEEZ010004648.1:65000-70000 GCA_016584305.1 Chionoecetes opilio | reverse complement strand
ATAAGACAGAAATATAAAAAATGAAATAAAGAAAGATTGAGAAACGATAATTAAATAACAGACTAAATGGAGTAATGGATGAACAGTTAGACAGATACATAGAAATACAGGCAGTTAGGAAAGGAATACCAGTGTTGGAATAGACGGGAATACCAGTGTTGGAATAGACGGGAATATCAGTGTTGGAATAGACGGGAATATCAGTGTTGGAATAGACGGGAATATCAGTGTTGGAATAGACGGGAATATCAGTGTTGGAATAGACGGGAATATCAGTGTTGGAATAGACGGGAATATCAGTGTTGGAATAGACGGGAATATCAGTGTTGGAATAGACGGGAATATCAGAGTTGGAATAGACGGGAATATCAGTGTTGGAATAGACGGGAATATCAGTGTTGGAATAGACGGGAATATCAGTGTTGGAATAGACGGGAATATCAGTGTTGGAATAGACAGGAATATCAGTGTTGGAATAGACGGGAATATCAGTATTGGAATAGACAGGAATATCAGTGTTGGAATAGACGGGAATATCAGTGTTGGAATAGACGGGAATATCAGTGTTGGAATAGACAGGAATAACAGTGTTGGAATAGACGGGAATATCAGTGTTGGAATAGACGGGAATATCAGTGTTGGAATACAGGAATATCAGTGTTGGAATAGACAGGAATATCAGAGTTGGAATAGACGGGAATATCAGTGTTGGAATAGACGGGAATATCAGTGTTGGAATAGACGGGAATATCAGTGTTGGAATAGACGGGAATATCAGTGTTGGAATAGACGGGAATATCAGTGTTGGAATAGACGGGAATATCAGTGTTGGAATAGACGGGAATATCAGTGTTGGAATAGACGGGAATACCAGTGGTGGAATAGACGGGAATATCAAGTTGGAATAGACAGGAATATCAGTGTTGGAATAGACGGGAATACAGTGTTGGAATAGACGGGAATATCAGGTTGGAATAGACGGGAATATCAGTGTTGGAATAGACGGGAATATCAATGTTGGAATAGACGGAAATATCAGTGTTGGAATAGACAGGAATATCAGTGTTGGAATAGACGGGAATATCAGTGTTGGAATAGACAGGAATATCAGTGTTGGAATAGACGGGAATATCAGTGTTGGAATAGACGGGAATATCAGTGTTGGAATAGACGGGAATATCAGTGTTGGAATAGACGGGAATATCAGTGCTGGAATAGACGGGAATATCATGTTGGATAGACGGGAATTCAGTGTTGGAATAGACGGAATATCAGTGTTGGAATAGACGGGAATATCAGTGTTGGAATAGACACAGAATATAAGTGTTGGAATAGACAGGAATATCAGTGTTGGAATAGACGGGAATATCAGTGTTGGAATAGACGGGAATATCAGTGTTGGAATAGACGGGAATATCAGTGTTGGAATAGACGGGAATATCAGTGTTGGAATAGACGGGAATATCAGTGTTGGAATAGACGGGAATATCAGTGTTGGAATAGACGGGAATATCAGTGTTGGAATAGACAGGAATATAAGTGTTGGAATAGACAGGAATATCAGTGTTGGAATAAACAGGAATATCAGTGTTGGAATAGACAGGAATATCAGTGTTGGAATAGACGGGAATATCAGAGTTGGAATAGACAGGAATATCAGTGTTGGAATAGACGGGAATATCAGAGTTGGAATAGACAGGAATATCAGTGTTGGAATAGACGGGAATATCAGTGTTGGAATAGACGGGAATATCAGTGTTGGAATAGACGGGAATATCAGTGTTGGAATAGACGGGAATTCAGTGTTGGAATAGACGGAATACAGTGTGGAATAGACGAATACAGTGTTGGAATAGACGGGAATATCAGTGTTGGAATAGACGGAATAACAGTGTTGGAATAGACGGAATATCAGTGTTGGAATAGACGGGAATATCAGTGTTGGAATAGATACAGTTGGAATGAGGATATCAGTGTTGGAATAGACGGGAATATCAGTGTTGGAATAGACGGGAATATCAGTGTTGGAATAGACGGGAATATCAGAGTTGGAATAGACGGGAATATCAGTGTTGGAATAGACGGGAATATCAGTGTTGGAATAGACGGGAATATCAGTGTTGGAATAGACGGATATATCAGTGTTGGAATAGACGGGAATATCAGTGTTGGAATAGACGGGAATATCAGTGTTGGAATAGACGGGAATATCAGTGTTGGAATAGACGGGAATATCAGAGTTGGAATAGACGGGAATATCAGTGTTGGAATAGACGGGAATATCAGTGTTGGAATAGACAGGAATATCAGTGTTGGAATAGACGGGAATATCAGTGTTGGAATAGACGGGAATATCAGTGTTGGAATAGACGGGAATATCAGTGTTGGAATAGACAGGAATAATACAAATGGAAAGAGTGACACAGGAAGCGACGGACCTAACCCAGCGAAGGACAGTCAAGGACACAAGGATTCAAGAGGTCCTGGGGCGCGAGATCAATGCTTTTACGAAGGACTCCTCTCTCTCTCTCTCTCTCTCTCTCTCTCTCTCTCTCTCTCTCTCTCTCTCTCTCTCTCTCTCTCTCTCTCTCCAATGCCACCATCCGTCTCATTTGCACTAAATCTTAAAACTATTTGCAAACTGATCTTTTCCTTAATTTTCCGTACTTTGAACACAAATTGTATGGTTCTCTCTCTCTCTCTCTCTCTCTCTCTCTCTCTCTCTCTCTCTCTCTCTCTCTCTCTCTCTCTCTCTCTCTCTCTAATTCAATTCCACCATCCGTCTCATTAGCATTAAATCTTAAAACTATCTTTAAAAAAACGAATATTTTCTTTAATCCTACGTACTTTGAACACAAATTTTATGGTGGATTTTAACGATTCTCTATTGCGTTTTCTTTACAGGAAATGGGGTCATGGAAAACGGGCTGCTCTTTCGGTTATAGAAAACGCAAACTCATGAAAAGAAAAGTGGGGAAAGGCGAAACACAAACAGAAAATGGAGGCTGCTAAGGGCAAACAAGTATAAAGCCATAAAAGAGTAAGAGAGGGACAAAGGGAAAGAACGGAAACAAAAAAAGTGGGAGGTTAATGCAGTTTCAACGTTATACCATTTTCTTTGTATTATTCACGTTTTCTCTACGTCAAAAGGGAAACTTGACTAATCCAGAGAGAGAGAGAGAGAGAGAGAGAGAGAGAGAGAGAGAGAGAGAGAGAGAGAGAGAGAGAGAGAGAGAGAGAGAGAGAGATAGAGAGCGAGAGATACAGACTGACTCTCTCTCTCTCTCTTCAATACCACCATCATTTGCACTAAATCTTAAAACTATTTGCAAAAACTTATCTTTTCCTTAATTTTCCGTACTTTGAACACAAATGTTATGGTGTCTCTCTCTGCAGCGAGACGCAGAGTGGTACGGAGACGAATCTCAGAAAAAAAGGGAGGAAAAGGGAGAAAGGTGTATAGGATGAAAAATGAGCCAAAAATATCCCTTTCATCCTAATTCCTCTTCCACTCCCATTACCTTCTCACCCTCTCTCTACAAGTCAGATAAAGTTAATAGTTGAAAAACATTATCTTCCAGCCGGACATGTAAACAAAGGTTAGGTGTTCTCTGCTGAGCCGAGACTGCACAGTCTCCTTACGTGATGATGTACTCTCTCCTGCTCCTACCCGCGACATGACTGTGGCGTGCTGCTGATGAGATCAATCAGCAGCTGAGTGTTATACAGGAGTGGGGTACACGTTGGCAGGTGACCTTTGCTTCGGAGAAGACACAGGCAATGGTGGTTTCTCGGTCCCCCGCTGCCGGGCCAGCAGTGGAAGGGAGGCTGCGGTTTGGTGGCGCTTCTCTCCCACTCCAGGAAGCCGTCAAGGTTCTGGGAGTAGAGGTGGACCGAGAGCTAAGGTTTGACGGCCACATCAAACACATTGCTAAAAAGGCCTCTCACAGGGTCTCTGCCCTGCGAAGGGTAGCCAGCTTCCTCGACAGGGGAGGGAAGCTCTTGCTTTACAAGGCCCAGATACGGCCTTACTTAGAGTACGCCGCCCTCTCCTAGATGTCGTGTGTAGCCTCGCACACTAGGAGGCTGGACAGCACCCAGCGTCGAGCCCTGCGACTGGTGGATGCTGCAGACCCCCCAGACCCACCAGCCCAGTTCGAGCCGGTGAGTCCTCTCGACTCACTGGAACACCGCAGGGACGTCGCGGCGCTTGTGGTATTCCACAAGGCACAGGTGCAGGGAGTGCCACACCTGGCTGGGTTACGACAGCCTCCGAGAATCGCCACGCGAAACACGAGAACGGTGCTTACCAGTGGTGATGCAGTGGAGGTGCCGCGTTCCCGTGCCAGCCAGCACCAACGCACCTTTGTGGGCCGCGTCTCCAGGATGTGGAACATTTTCACGGCCGCTGTCCCTCACATCCAGGAGATGAACACACAAAGTGTAAAGTTGGCGGCCAATCGGTGGAGACTGTCGAAGCCCACCCCGCTGACGCTAGTGATACTGTGACACTAGTGACAGCAACAGTGCCTCAACAAACACTTTAGTGATGCTTATATGTATATAATGTTAGTTTTTTAGGTCTTTGTATTTATGTGTATATAGGCTACATTTACTTGCCCTTAAGATAGGTAGCACACGACAGTGCACCTTTGGGCTTTATGTATATGTATGTTTAAATAAAAAAAAAAAAAGAGAGAGAGAGAGAGAGAGAGAGAGAGAGAGAGAGAGAGAGAGAGAGAGAGAGAGAGAGAGAGAGAGAGAGAGAGAGAGAGAGAGAGAGAGAGAGAGAGAGAGAGAGAGAGAGAGAGAGAGAGGAGAGAGAGAGAGAGAGAGAGAGAGAGAGAAGAGAGAGAGAGAGAGAGAGAGAGAGAGAGAGAGATGTACAACCTTCTTTCCACAATTTGTTACCAGGAAGGAAGACAACTCTAAACCTTAAATACTGTAGGGTCGTAACTCTCCAATGCTCACACGCATCGGTCGCCCCTACACAAGCGTGA
>JACEEZ010004648.1:50000-52500 GCA_016584305.1 Chionoecetes opilio | reverse complement strand
AAATCCCCTTCCTTCCTTCACCCTCAGTTAGTGAGAGCAAAGATTCTTGCGTATAAAGTAAGCAGCAGTATTTTCAAAGTTTACGTAAAACCTTCGTGTGTCCATCGAACCATAATGCTTGCAAGTACTAATACGCTCTCTCTACATTGATTGACATGCCTCGTGCGACTCCTCAAACACACACACAAACCACAACAACACACCAACAACACCACACAACACACACACACACACACACACACACACACACACACACACACACACACACACACACCCACACACACTTTCATTCACATAATCTATTCCTATTTCACACGTATGCCCTCACGACGCATTTTTTGGGGCAGAGTTATAAAGCAATAAAAAAACATACTATATTTTATGGCAACACTGGGCGAGGCACGAGATTGCCATGTTCCACCACCTGAATGATTGGCACGAGATATTATTTTGTAGAATTTATGTAAACAGACTTCGGATCCACCACCTACACACCCCCAACACACACACAACACACAACCAACAACGATGCCAAACTTCAATGAGGAGTAAAAATTAATGTAAAATAACATGAATAGTTAAGGCTAGAATTTTTCGAGTAAGTTTATATTATTCATTCATTCAAGTAATTAATCAAGTGAATAATATGACGTTTCTGTCCATTTTATTCATCTAATTTTTCTTGCAGCTTTCTTCTCGGGGATTTTGCCGAAAGCATGAATTTGTTTTCCTAATTGAAATACTTGATCTCGAGAAAACGCGCCTAAAAGAGGAAGAAGAAGAAGAAGGAGTAATATAATGATAACAATAATAATGAAAATAATAACAATATCAAATATAATAATAGCAATAACAATAATAACAATATCACTCACCATAACATCCAAAGAACAATTATTTTCCTCATTTCACAAAATCTATTCATCTATATTTCTAGTTTAGTCATGCAACCTAACTTCAGCAATAAAATTTAAACATAAAAACAGTAAAAAAAAACCACATACACAATTTCTTCTACTCCTCCTTATATACTAAAATATTCACACATGCAAACACGTACCACATCGAACAGCAATACAATTTAAACATAAAAACAGTAAAAAAAACACATACACAATTTCTTCTACTCCTCCTTATATACTAAAATATTCACACATGCAAACACGTACCACATCGAACAGCAATAAAATTTAAACATAAAAACAGTAAAAAAAACACATACACAATTTCTTCTACTCCTCCTTATATACTAAAATATTCACACATGCAAACACGTACCACATCGAAACACATCCACTTATTACCACATTACCACATATACGTACAACCATGCAGGTCAAAAACAAAAACAAATCTTCCTCTTCCAACACTATCACAAACCTTCCTATGTATGAGCATGTAGGTAGAGCTGAAATTCACACACCTGACACATCTGCCTTACACACCTGACACTCCTATTTACACACCTGACACATCTTCCTCACACACCTGACACTCCCATTTACACACCTGAACCTCTCATTTACACACCTGAACCTCTCATTTACACACCTGAACCTCTCATTTACACACCTGAACCTCTCATTTACACACCTGAACCTCTCATTTACACACTACTCCATTACACACTGACCTCTTTCACACCTGACTTCATTTACACACCTGAACCTCCATTTACACACCTGAACCTCTACATTTAACACACCTGAACCTTCATTCACACGAACCTCCATTTACACACCTGAACCTCTCATTTACACACCTGACCATCACATCTCTTTACACCCTGAACCTCTCATTTACACACCTGACACATCTTCCTCACACACCTGACACTCATTTACACACCTGACACCCCAATTTACACACTTGACACATCTTTATCACACACCTAACACTCCCATTTACACACCTGACGTCTTCCTCACACACCTGACACCCTATTTACACACCTGCCACATATTCCTTAACACCTAAACACCCCCATTTACACACCTGACGCCCCCATTTACACACCTGACACGTCTTCATTACACACCTGACCCCCCATTTACACACCTGACACGTCTTCCTTACACACCTGACACCCCCATTTACACACCTGACACGTCTCTTAAACACCTGACCCCCCATTTACACACCTGACACCCCCATTTACACACCTGACAAGTCTTCCTTACACACCTGATACTCCCATTTACTCACCTGACACGTCTTCCTTACACACCTGATACTCCCATTTACACACCTGACACATCTTCCTTACACACCTGACACCCCCATTTACACACCTGACACCCCATTTACACACCTGACACCCCCATTTACACACCTGACACCCCATTACACACCTGACACTCCATTTACACACCTGACACCCCCATTCTTACACACCTGACACCCCCATTTACACACCTGACACTCCCATGTACACACCTGACACGCCCATTTACACACCTGACATGCTGATACCACCTGGACAGCTGCACACATCACATAA
>JACEEZ010004648.1:40000-47500 GCA_016584305.1 Chionoecetes opilio | reverse complement strand
GTGGTGGGAGCGGTGATGGTGGTGGTAGCGGATCAATACTACCTTTTGTCCCGTGTAGTACGTTAGTGGCGGTACTCTATGCGCACACGCACGCACACACACACACACACACACATATAATCACGCACGTATTTTTCACATTAGCACTGGCATTATTTACGCACATGCACCAGCTTTTAATATACATACACGCAATCTTCACGCAAACATATATGCTTGGAATGATGTGACACGTACGAATAGGATGTAGCTACATATACACGCAAACACCCACAGAAACACACACACACACACACACACACACACAGTGACACACACACACATACACACACACACACAGCTAACTATTTCGCCTAATACCACAACAAAATATCAAATAAATATTATACATGCTTCATAACACATGGTAAAACATCTAAATATTGACACGTATATTATTACACACACACACACACACACACACACACACACACACACACACACACACACACACACACACGCATGCACAAACCTGCACATACACTCACCTGGGTCTCCTCCGCCTTCTCTGCTTTTTGCTCTTCCTTTTTCTCCTTGAGCGCCTTGACAAGTTTCCATTTACTGCCTGCTCCCCGCAACGGGGGCTTGACCTTCCCTACGGGACCCTGGGCGCCGGCCTCAGGGGCAACATCTCCCTCCCCTCCCTCCCCCTGGAGCTTTTTCTCCCTCCCTTCCGCGTCTTTCTCTGGGGCTGGTTCGTCCTCGGGCACGGGACTCAGGGCGGTCGGCGCGAGCACTATCTCTGGAGCGGGCTTGGCGCCCTCCAGCGAGGGTTCCGAGTGCGACTCTAGCGGCACCTCAAAGGGTTCGATAGGCGCCTCGGACAAAAGAGTATCACCAGAAGGACCTAATTCGGAGTCACAAGCCAGGTCGTCCGTGAGGCGTATCGCGTCCCGGGGTGACTTCTGGCCGGCTGGGGACACCAATAGGGCAGGAAAGAATTGATACGAGCTCTCATGAGGGCTGGACTGAGATGTCTCTGCTGGAAGCATGGGCAGGGAACGGCGAGGCTTCGGAGGCCCTTGGAGCTCCTCGATGGGCAAGGCTTCCTTGGTCACTGGTGCGATGTCATCGTCGTCCTCATCATCATCCAGATCCTCCCCGGGAGAGTCAGGTCCTGATGTCTCTCCGGATGAACCATCATCAGAATCGATGGGAGGCCGCATGACAGGTGGCGTTGGACGAGCCTTTGCGGCAGCAGCATCCTGTTGGGAAGCTCGGCGTTCCTCGCCGCCATGCAGAGAAAAGCTGACATCTTCAGGGCCTTGGGGTACAGCAGTAGGAAAAGCAGCTGCACCCGAAGTCAATGATCCAGCTGCGGGGGACAGGGTGTGTGGAGGCTCGGATCCTGGTACGTGTTCGTCCACCTCGCTCACTTTGCCCTGCAGCTCGCAAAGCACCACGTTCATGAAGCGGCGGACGCGTTCGTCAGGCGTCACGGGGTAGCATTCCTCTAATTCAGGCTCCCGCCATCCGTCGGCTTCCATAAGCTCCAGCTTTCTCAGCTCGTAGCGATACCACTCATCATCAGAGTCGATGGAGTCTTCAGTGCTCTGCCTCCGGGAAGAGCCACGAGACATTCGGAAACTACGCACAGAGCGGTTGTCATCCTCTTCAGAGTGTGGCCTCGTACCCGGCGGCACCAGGCGGTGATCGCGGCCAGACTCAGGCGGAGAGCGGCGTGTGTGTTCTCTGCCTCGAGAGGGTGTTCCTTCCAAGCCAAGAGATTCGCTCACAGACGTGTCACTATCGCCCGCCTCTCCCGACACACTGATGTCGATGTTCTTGTTGATAAGCGGCTGCTGCAGAAGAGCAGCGGCAATGGCAGCAGGGGTTGGACCCCGCTCTGGGGACGCCCCTGACGCCCTTACCTTCTTGAAGTTAGGGGCGGGCGCTTCCCCATTTTTTGACTGCAAGCAGCCAGATATAATTGGGAAGTTAGGGTCATAGTAATTGAAGGCTGTATTGGGGGTGGTGAGGGTGGGTTCCTGGGGAATCTGGGAGAAGGGTTGCTGAGCGAGGCCAGGAAAGGGTGGGACATCACGAGGGAGGTGTGGGGCATTATAGGTCGGTGCTGGGGGACATGTACCACCAGCGGGAAGGGTCTCCTGGCCGCTCATGGGAAAATTTACATTCGGTGGAATGTTTACATCTTGAAGTTGGTGGACGGGCTGACCACCCGTTGTTTGCTCAATCACCGTGTCACGTGTCAGGTCACTGATATTGTTGTTAACCTGCTGTAATTCACTTGTCACCACAGCGTCAGTCGGCACCAGCTCCGGTCCAGGCAAGTCAGAAGGTGGAGCTCCTGGACTGACCGGGGGCCGATCGGACAGCATCTGGGACTGCAGCTCCCCTGGAGGCAATGGACTTAGCATTTGATGGTTACTGGGAGGACGAGAACCACTATCAGAACCACTACTGCTGGCGCGTGTTGCTTCCTCGGAGCCACTCTGGTCGTCGGAGTGGGCCGAAGAGGAATGTCGCTGACGATATTTGCCTAGTGCGCGAGACACGGCAAACTCACGTCTTCCTCCGACTCGAGCTGACCCCGAGGGTTGCTTGGCGTCCGCGTCTTTTTCTCGGCTGTCTGACCGCTTTAATTCACCCACGGTGGGGAAGAGACTCTCTGAATCCTGCAGGATGTCATCTATGGTGTCTGAGGTCTGCTCCTCCGTCTTGAGCGGGGATTCTACAGGCGTGCCTGCTGTCGTGAGGGCCGCCGGGGCCAAATTTTCTTTGCTGCTGCTGGTAGAGCTGAACTTCTTGGTATGTCTCATAGTGGGGAAGAGGCTATCGGCGGCAGCTGTGGTGGTTTCGGACAGCAGGCTACTGTTGTCGCTGTCATCGTCCCAGATAGTCCGGTGGGGGATGGGCCGACTTATTTCCATATCAGACTGTTCAGAGTCTGACAATGACCTGAGGGAGAGGCTGCTGCCGCGACGCCGCGTCTTCTGCAGGAAGCCAGACATTGTGGACATGAGGGAACTGCGCTTCTTTTCCTTTCGCCGTCCAATCATTGTCACATTATAATCCTTCTGCTTGAGTTCTTCTTCATCGAGAGGCCGCGAGGGCAGGCTATGGGAGCGGGTCCTCTTGCCCATCAGGTCAATGTTGGGAATCATCTTAGACATGCTGTTAAGAGCAGATTTGACGCTAGCGCCACGTCGCACTTTCTTGCGCTCTTCGTGGACCGGAACGGAGGGCTTAATGGGCACTGTTTCCTGTGTGATGGAAATGTATCCCGCCTGGGATACCAGCACTTGGCTGTTATCATAAAAAGTCTGTGCAGGCTGGGAGTCTTGCACCAGCTGCCGATGTTCCTGCGGATTTTGAGGACTGTATCGCTTCAAGTTAAGTTCAAGGTGTACTTGTCTTTCCGTCTTACCATCCAACCATTGTTGTGGTCGTGAAAAATCAGTGTGCGTGGAGGGAACAGCCTGCGTGTGGCGACGGGAGCTGTGGTAACGGTCATAACGACTCCGAGAGCGGGAGGTAGGAGAGGTGCCTTGAGGAGTGGAGGTCTCGGAGGCAGCTGCCGATGATAGAATGTTTTCCATATCCCTCAAAGAGCCCGACAAATCCTCACTCTTGAGCAGTGGGGACTCCGCTACGCTGGGTACGGGCCGGTAGCGGTCCTTCGGGGGATAAGTGTTCATGTAGGCGTCGGTGGACTCATAAGGCAAATCACTCAGCATGGGGTGCGCAGGATCATAGCCATACATCTCCTTGTAGCCTTCCGGGATAGTGCCTTTCCCATCATCTTCCATGGGAATGTATCTATTGACAATGTGAGAGGAAGAGGCGGCAGCTGAGTAGGGCGGCGGCTGGCCGTAAGTAGGTTGGTACTTATATTTCATAGTGTCCTTGCTGCCCGGTCCCGACGACGGGTAGAAGCTGGATGAGGAGGAGTAGGAGGAGATGGAGTCTGAGCTGTCCGCACCATAACTGTGGCGGTTCTCAGAGCGTCCGGACTCTAGTTCAGACAGGTGGTCGAACCTCCGTAAATGCTGACCTACGAACTTGAGCTCCCCGGCGGCGTTAAGATAGGCCGGGGCGGAGTACTTGGGTTCGTTGATATATGGCGAGGGCGGATACTGCTGTTGCTGCGGTAGAGGCTGCGGCGATTTTCCTGGGTAGGGCCGGTCCAGACCAGGGGAAATGGAGAGACTGGAGGCGTAGGTGTCAGCCAGGGAAGTATTGGTAAGCAGCGAGGAGGAAGCTACGCTGGAACGCGAGCCGCTGTAGTAGTGAGAGTAGGTGCTGGCCGTAGGCGCTGGCGGCGGAGGAGGAGCTGAGGAGCTCATCAGGGCGTCCTCGAAGAACATTTCTTTGCCTTTTGGGCTGCTGCCTCTTGAGTTGGGGTCAGCAGTGAGAGCGTAAATGCTGTAGGAGCTGAAGGAATCTTCTTCAAAGTTCCCACTGCTTTTCCTCGTTTTAGTCCCAGCCTTGCGGGGACTAAGGGTAAGATAACCTGAGGGAACACTGGCGGAAGCAGAGACACCCGCGCCAGAGGATGGCAGACCCGAGCTCATGAAAGAGAGCCGAGGGTCAGCCTTTTCGGCGGAGAGTACCGTGTTTACAATATCCGGCTTAGACGTTGATATGTGTAAAAAGGAAGTCGTTGTGGCGGGCTGCGTCGCCTCCTCCGGGATGGACATTGCGCTAAAAGCCTTCGTTTGTCCGGCCAGCGAACCCATTCTGAATTGGTCGTTGAGAGAGACGGAGAGCGAGGCGGAAGGGAAGCTAGCCGGCGTCGTTGTGGCGGCGATAAGCATAGCGGCTGAGGAAGCGGACGGCAGGTAGATGTCCTCCAGCCGCTCGGTACGGTCCGTCCTATAGGGCGACGCTCGCCGGACGGGTCGAGGGCTCGTGGGACTCTTTTCGATGCTTGAGGAGGTGCTCATGCTGCTGCTAAGGGTCGAGATGCCCGAGTCATACTTTCCTAGCTCAGAGTACCGGATGGGCGATGGACTTTTCGCTGTCCGGGGAGACTTGGGACTCTTTGGACTCTTAGGGCTCTTAGGACTCATGAGGCGTGGAGTGGTCCTAGGGCTGTGAGCCAGCTCCTTGGTCACGAATGAGGGGGTGGTTGGTCTTTTGCCACCAGAACCAGGCTCCAAGCCAGTGGGCGTGAGAGAGGTTTTCTTGGCGCGTGGTGTGGCATCCTTCGGGCTACCGGGTTTAGGAGAACTAATGTAGCCATCTTGGCGAGTTCTGGAAGCCCCGTAGGGCGAGGTAGACCGCAACTTGTCGCCAGATGTAAAGAAAGTGGGTGAAGATGTACCAAGACCCTTGTCAACCACCACTAGTGGTTCGGGGGTCTTACGTCCCATCATGCTGAAATCAGTCATCCCAAGGGTATCCTTGGTGGCCCCTGCGGTAGGCTCTATCTGGGCGAGGGGCGAGGGCACCTTGACGTAGTTACTGTGTCGGGGTGATCCAATGACGGAACCAGTCGATTTTAGCCCGAGTGCCGCCATAATCTCAGAGTCCGTGGCGTTACTGTCAGTGGATAGCTGGGAATTGGGGCGGCTACGCTGTGGCTCGTTCACCCGCAGCCCCAGGTTCCAGTCTTCGAGGTTGGAGTCTAGATACATTTGTCGGAGCTTGACGTCAACAACTGATTCCGCCATCTTATTGTCCACTTGGTGGGTGACGGAGGCTGTGATGGCCGCTGTCTCGGGCTTAGGGGAAGGTCTAGGGGAGGTGGAGGTAGGCGAACCCAATTTGGGAGATGAAGAAATTAATCTTTCTCGCAAGTCGCGCAGGTTCTGAGAGTCCTTTAGTAGTTTGGCGCTGAGAACATCCAACTCCTTCAGCTTTCCAAGTGCTACTTTATCCAGCGTGGTGAACTTCCTCAGCTCCTGCAGACCTTGTTCATTGATGCTTTCCTCTTGATAGTCCTTGTAGTCGTCCGCTATGTAAACTTCATCCTTCTCGTTTTCTTTCTCTCGTTCCTTCTCCTTCTTCCTGGTGTCAGGAGCTTCGGTGTCCTTCTCAGCGTTATCCAAATCCCATATCCTGTCCAGCTCCTGGTCCGTTGCCTCCGGCACCTGAGACAGGTTATCGCGATGCGCGCTGTTCAGGCTGCGGTAGAAAGCTTCGTCTGGGAGGCGATTCTCGGCGTTGTCGTCTGTTGGGGCAATTGTGGCGACTGGGGCTGAAGCAACTGCGGCGGCAGCGACAGCGGCGGCAGTATCGACGGGAAGTGCTGGTTCCTCCTTTTCGGCCAGAAGGGCCTGTAGATCAAAGGCGGTGTAGAACTCGAGGAGCTGCGCAATGACGGACTGCTGTTCGTACAGCAGGATTTCCAGTTTCTCTAGTCGCTCCCACATCTTGACATACTCCTGCGATAGCATGTCGAGGGCGCGCCAGGCGTAACGCAGCTCCGTCTCCAGCACGTTGAGGCGCGTCCCGAGCCGCTCCATGTAGTCTCCCAGAAGAGTCTCCATGCTGGCCAGGTAGGAGCCCGGTCCCGCGCCCACGCCCGCCCCAAGCCCCGCCCCGGACCCGCCCAGAGCTGCAGACTTGACGCCTTTCAGGCCGTCCATGTCTTCTGGGTTAGTTTATTGCGGCGGACAGGACCCAGGGCAGCCCAGGTCAGGCTGGGCCGGCTGCCGCCCCCGGGCCACACATGCCATGGGCACACCAGAACCCTGTGTTGCGGCCGGCCGGCGATGGGCACGCAACACAGTTACATAGTGGAGACTGGCGACCGCCAGTAAACTAAGTCATTACTATTCGACTGGCTCACACGCTAACTCAGGCCTGGCATCGCTCTGGCGCCAGTTACAACACGTGGCCTTCACAGGGAACAAGGGAAACATTAAAACTCTGCACACACTCGAGGGGGCCAAAGCATGGCTATTTGTCTCTACCAATTCAACTGGACAAAAACAACCAGTACCCGAGCTCGATCCCAGGGCAATGGACGGTTAGCGGGCGTGATGCCCACCTACCAATCTCGCCCAAACCACAATTGATACTCTCCTACCACGCGACAGCAGCATCCCGTTAGCTTCCCTGTGCCAACAGCGGCGTGTTGTGATGTGCTCGATGGAAGCATGAATACATGAGGGCACGGGCGCCAACATCCGTGATCCGGTAGTGACCTGGGGAAAGAGACTGGGTGAGGGCGGCGCACGGGGTCACTACTGAGCCTCTGGTGCGTGATGGTCAGCCGGTGGCGGGATATTGATCATGAGGGGAGGCCAGCGTGGCCAGAGAGAGAGAGAGAGAGAGAGAGAGAGAGAGAGAGAGAGAGAGAGAGAGAGAGAGAGAGAGAGAGAGAGAGAGAGAGAGAGAGAGAGAGAGAGAGAGAGAGAGAGAGAGAGAAGAGAGAGAGAGAGAGAGAGGAGAGAGAGAGAGAGAGAGACAGTAAAAAAGAGAGAGAGAGAGAGAGAGAGAGAGAGAGAGAGAGAGAGAGAGAGAGAGAGAGAGAGAGAGAGAGAGAGAGAG
>JACEEZ010004648.1:30000-32500 GCA_016584305.1 Chionoecetes opilio | reverse complement strand
TTCTTTGTGTATATATCTTTATAGTACACTCTTAGATTCCTTGCTTCTTCGTCTTATCTGTTTCGCTTATATATCTCTATCTTACACTCTTATAACCATTGCTTCTTCGTCTCATATGTGTTCGTTTATATATCTCTTATCTTACACTCTTAGATTCCTTATTTCTTCGTCTTATCTGTTCGCTTATATATCTCTATTTTACACTCTTATAACCATTGCTTCTTCGTCTCATATTTGTTCGTTTATATATCTCTTATCTTACACTCTTAGATTCCTTGTTTATTTCTCCGTTCATCGAGTCATATATTTGAAGAGGTTTTTTTCTGTACCTCTATACTTGTCTGTCTTTATTTGTGCCCCTCTCTGTCTATTTGTCTGTCTTTATTTGTGCCCCTCTCTGTCTATTTGTCTGTCTGTCTGTCGAGCTTTCTGTCTGTCTGCTTGTTTTCGTCTGTCATTGTTTATTTGTTTCCTTCTCTCTCTCTCTCTCTCTCTCTCTCTCTCTCTCTCTCTCCTCTCCCCTCTCTCTCTCTCTCTCTCTCTCTCTCTCTCTCTCCTCTCTCTCTCTCTCCTCTCTCTCTCTCTCTTCTCTCTCTCTCTCTAATGGAATGTCAAGAAATGATCTTTTTTAGAGGCGGCTGTGCCAATGCCTCCTATGCTGGGCTGCTGCACTATTATCTACAACCATGTAACCTTATCCAAGTCAAAAATAGTCACCCAAACTTTGCCAATGCTTCATAAAGGACTTAAAAAATAAATAAATAAATATATATGTAACATAGCATAATCTTATGTATATGCATATCTAAATGTAATTAACAAATTTACTATCTAACTTCATTAATCATGGCAATCCTTCCTATGCAACCTGCATGGGGGGTGCGCCCTTTGTCTATTTTGTACCCTTAATTATATATGTATTATGTATAATGTGTACATTATTCACAATAAACGTTTTGATCTGATCTGATCTGATCTCTCTCTCTCTCTCTCTCTCTCTCTCTCTCTCTCTCTCTCTCTCTCTCTCTCTCTCTCTCTCTCTCTCTCTCTGTCTGTCTGTCTGTCTGTCTGTCTGTCTGTCTGTCTGTCTGTCTGTCTTCTGTCTGTCTGTCTGTCTGTCTGTCTGTCTGTCTGTCTGTCTGTCTCTCTCTCTTGGTATACATGCGTGGCTGGTAAACAAAGACAAACATAGACACACACACACACACACACACACACACACACACACACACACACACACACACACACACACACACACACACACACACAGCAAAAAACAACACCTTCCCGGAGTTATTAATGAAGCCCCAACGACTGGTTTAAGCACGAAAACTGACGACGTTGAAGCCAATTAGCCAAAGTGAGAAGGTAAATGAAGCCTCCACGGAGTCGCAAGGGAATACAATTAGCGAGTATGTGAAGTAATTAACTATTCAAAACAAGATCAGGTCATATATCAGCAAGTTATCAGTATTATTATCATTGTTATTATCATTATTATTAGTATTACTGTTATATTTCGTATTACAATATTAGAGCAACGAGATTTCAGCATTACATCCAGCAAAAAAAAAACAAACCTGAGAGAGAGAGGAGAGAGAGAGAGGAGAGAGAGAAGGAGAGAGAGAGAGAGGAGGGGGAGAGAGGGGACAGAGAGAGGAGAGAGAGAGATGAGGAGAGAGAAGAGAGGAGAGAGAGAGAGAGGAGGATAGGAGAGAGAGAGGGAGGAGACAGAGAGAGAGGGACGAGAGAGATGAGAGGAGAGAGAGAGAGAGGGGAGAGAGAAGAGAGAGGAAGGAAGAGTGGAAGAAGAGGAGAGAGAGAGAGATAAGAGGAGAGAGAAGAGAGGAGAAGGGAAAAGAGGAGAGGAGAAGAGAGAAGAGAGAGAGAGCGAGAGAGAGAGAGGAGAGAGAGGAGAGAAGAGAGAGAGAGAGAGAGAGAGAGAAGTGAGAAGAGGAGAGAAGGAGAGAGAATGAAGAGGAAAGGGGGAGGGAAGAAAGAGAACAGAGAGCATGAATGAAGAAAAGAGAAAGTAAGATCAATGAATGAAATAGAGTAAAATAAATGTCAAATGTAAATAATTTCTTCACTATTCCAACTGTGTCTCTCTCTCTCTCTCTCTCTCTCTCTCTCTCTCTCTCTCTCCCTCTCTCTCTCTCTCTCTCTCTTCTCTCTCTCTCTCTTCTCTCCTCTCTCTCTCTCCTCTTCATCTCTCCTAAGTAGCCTTTTCCTTCCTCATCATCGATCTGTGGTTGAGAGCCTCCTTACCTTCTCTCACTTCCTTCTCTCCCTCCTTACTTCTTCCTCTTCCTCCCTCCTTCATTCTACCTCTCCCTTCCTCCTTCCTTCTTCCTTCTTCTCCTCCCCTTCATCCTACTCCCTTCTTTCTCTCCACTCCTTTCTCTTTCTTCTTTCCTCTCCCTCCACCTTCTTCTCTTCTTCCTCTCCCTCCCCCTTTCATATCCTTTCTCTCCTCCCACCTTCCTTCTCTCCCTTCGTC
>JACEEZ010004648.1:17500-25000 GCA_016584305.1 Chionoecetes opilio | reverse complement strand
ACACGTAAGACACAGACAAAGAGACATACAGAGACAGACATACAGACAGAAAGACAGACAGAGACAGACATACAGACAGAAAGACAGACAGAGACAGACATACAGACAGAAAGACAGACATACAGACAGAAAGACAGACATACAGACAGAAAGACAGACATACAGACAGACAGAGACAGACATACAGACATACAGACAGATACAGAGATGATCCCTGTTCTTTGAGTCGTCCCGCAGACATGAATAATTCAGGAGAAGGCCACTGCTGTCCCTCCTGCCCGCAGCGAAAGCCGAAGACAGACTCCAAGGCCGAGGGGAAAATACAAGGAAGAATAGGAAGAATAGGAAGACAAGAGAAAATATAAGGAAGAAAAGAGAAAATACAGAACCGACAAAAGAGGACAAATACAGGAAGAAAAGAGAAAAATAAGGAAGAAAAAGAAAATAAGACAGAAAGAAACATATAAGGAAGAAAAGAGAAAATATAAGTACAGAAAAGAGAAAATATAGGAAGACAAAGAAAAAATATAAGGCAGAAGAATAATTAGGAAGAAAGGAGAAAATATAAGGAAGAAAGAGAAAATATAAGGAGGAAAAAGAGAAAATATATAGGAAGAAAAGAGAAAATATAAGGAAGAAAAGAGAAAATATAAGGAAGAAAAGAGAAAATATAAGGAAGAAAAGAGAAAATATAAGGAAGAAAAGAGAAAATATAAGGAAGAAAAGAAAATATAAGGAAGAAAAGGGAAAATATAAGGAAGAAAAGAGAAAATATAAGGAAGAAAAGAGAAAATATAAGGAAGAAAAGAGAAAATATAAGGAAGTAAAGAGAAAATATAAGGAAGAAAAGAGAAAATATAAGGAAGAAAGAGAAAATATAAGGAAGAAAAGAAAAAATATAAGGAAGAAAAGGAAGAAAAGAAAACAAGAATATAATAGAATACGCTCAAGAGGGGATACACGGAAAAAAAGGAAGAAAAGGAGGAAAAGAGAAAATACAAGAAGAAAAAAAGGATAAATATGGAAGAAGAAAAAGGAATAAAGAAGGGGTACGCAGAAGAAAAAAGGAAAAAATAGGAAGAAAAGAGAATATACACCCTAAAAAGGAGATAATAGGAAAAAAGGGAAGAATAGGAAACAAAAGATAATGCATAATACACGAACGGTAGAACAGGACGAGGAACAGGAGGAGGAACAGGACGAGGAACAGGAGGAGGAACAGGAGGAGGAACAGGAGGAGGAACAGGAGGAGGAACAGGAGGAGGAACAGGAGGAGGAACAGGACGAGGAACAGGACGAGGAACAGGACGAGGAACAGGAGGAGGAACAGGACGAGGAACAGGAGGAGGAACAGGACGAGGAACAGGACGAGGAACAGGAGGAGGAACAGGACGAGGAACAGGACGAGGAACAGGACGAGGAACAGGAGGAGGAACAGGACGAGGAACAGGACGAGGAACAGGACGAGGAACAGGACGAGGAACAGGAGGAGGAACAGGAGGAGGAACAGGACGAGGAACAGGAGGAGGAACAGGAGGAGGAACAGGAGGAGGAACAGGACGAGGAACAGGAGGAGGAACAGGAGGAGGAACAGGAGGAGGAACAGGAGGAGGAACAGGACGAGGAACAGGAGGAGGAACAGGAGGAGGAACAGGAGAGGAACAGGAGAGGAACAGAGTGAGGAACAGGAGAGGAACAGGAGGAGGAACAGACGAGGAACAGGAGGAGGAACGGACGAGAAAGGAGGAGGAACAGGAGGAGGAACAGAGAGGAACAAGAGGAGGAACAGGAGAGGAACAGGAGGAGGAACAGGAGGAGAACAGGACGAGGAAAGACGAGGAACAGTACGAGGACAGGAGAGGAACAGGAGGAGGAAAGGAGAGGAAAGGAGGAGGAACAGGACGAGGAACAGGACGAGTAAAACAGTGAGAAAACAAAAAGGACGAGGAACGGAGGAGGAACAGGACGAGGAACAGGACGAGGAACAGGAGAGGAAACAGGACGAGGAACAGGAGGAGGAACAGGACGAGAACAGGAGGAGGAACAGGACGAGACAGAAGGAAAGAGAGGAACGGGGAGACAGAGAGGCAGGAGGGGAACAGAAGGAGGAACAGGACGAGGAACAGGACGAGGAACAGGACGAGGAACAGGACGAGGAACAGGAGGAGAAGGAAGATACGGAAAGGGAGAAGAATTATGAGCAAATGTGAAAAAAATAAGGAGGCAAAACCCTACAGAATATCGATGAGAGTGGAAGGAGAATAAGAGGAGAGGTGGAAAGAAGCGGAAGATATGAATAATAAATGAGGATCATGACAGATGAGGAGGACAGGAAGACGACGTAAGGGGAAGGAAATGGAGAAAGAATAAAGAGAAGGAAGAAGTAAGAGGAAAGAGAGAGAGAGAGATAGAGAGAGAGAAGGAAAGAGAGATAAATTGCCGATAGGATGAGTGAGAGGCGGTGCGATAAAATCATTTGTTGAAGAAAAAAAAAAAGCGACCAAGGAACTTTGCAAAAAAATTATGTAGGAAAGAAAACAAAAATAATGACAACGAGGAGGCGAAAGTATTAAAACCAAAAAATACAAACTAATAATAATGATGGAAATGATAATAGTAGAGGTAATAATAATAGTAAACATGACATTAAAGATTATATGAATACGATATAAATAGAAGACTATAGGAATGAAGGAATGTAGATAGGAATAGAGGCATAATAATACAATAACAATAGTAGAAGTAGAAGAGGAGACGAAGAAAGGAGAAGATAAGATAAGATAAGATTTTCATCCTATCTAGACACTTTGCAAGTACCAACTACAAGGTTATTGACTATACAAAGCGCCGCCACGTCAGCACGAACTAGGCGGACTCGAACCTCTGACCGAATGCACAGGGACGCTGCACATTGCGAACTCACGTCTCTACCAACCTTGCCACACTGACGGGCTAGCCTAACCTAACCAAATGTGGAAGAGAGAAAGAAGACGATGATGAGGTGAAACAGAACAAATGGAAGAAAGACATGACAGGAAAAGAAGGGAGTGAAAAGAGGGAAGGCAGAATAGATTGATAAATACTGCAAGGAGAAAAGATAGGAGATAAGATAAAGTGAGGGGAAAAAGTAGAGGGAACAAGCAGCCTAGGATGAAAAGTGACCAGCGTGGGGGAAAAAGTGCAGGGAAACAAGGTGCAGGGAGATAAATATTCAGGGGAAAAGGTGCAGAGGTAAAAAAAGGTGCAGGGAAAAAGTGCCGGGGGAAAATGTGCAGGGAAAAAAGGTGCAGGGAGATAAATAGTCAGGGGGAAAAGGTGCAGAGGTAAAAAAATGTGCAGGAAAAAAGTGCCGGGGGAAAATGTGCCGGGAAAAAAGGTGCAGGGGAAACAAATGAGCAAGAAAAAAGATGTATGGGAAAAAAAGGTGTAGGAAAAGTGCATGGAAAAAGGTGCATGGGGTAAAAACAAAAACAAAAAACCCACTGAACGAAGATAAAGAGGCAAGAATCATGAAGAAAAATGAAGGTAAATTGGCGCCTCACAACAACATGGATGATGAATGCATGGAGGGAAGGTAAGGGAAAGTGAGGGAAGGTGAGGAAAGTGGAGGGAAGAGGAGGGAACTGGAGGGAGGAAGAGGAGGGAAGAGGAGGGAAGAGGAAGGAAGAGTGAGGAAGTGCGTAGTAACTGAGAGGAGAGAAACAAAGGAGAGGAAATGGAAAGGCGGAAGAAGCGTATGAATATATTATGATGGATTTGAACACGGCATGGAAGAGAATATGAAGAGAGAGAGAGAGAGAGAGAGAGAGAGAGAAGAGAGAGAGAGAGAGAGAAGAGAAGGAGAGAGAGAGAGAGAGAGAGAGAGAGAGAGAGAGAGAGAGAGAGAGAGAGAGAGAGAGGAGAGAGAGAGAGAGAGAGAAAAAGAAAAGACAGAGAAATGGATGAATTGTGACGAAACTGAAAGAAAGGGAATATAAAAAAGTCGAAAGGTAAAGGGAGGGTAATATAAAAGGGATGGAGAGGATGTAAGGGTAAAATAGAGGAATATTATGAAGAAATTGGGAAAGGGAGAAAAGAGGAATGAACAAGATAAACTATTACACGTCACTTTATCATACTGAAAGACAAATAAAGTTACGAAGCGTTCATTCTGCTTCTCTCCTCTCCTCTCTCTCTCTCTCTCTCTCTCTTCTCTCTCTCTCCTCTTTCTCTCTCTCTTCTCCTGTACAGTACGTACCTTCTGATATATATAAATAACCACAAGGATTCTCTATTTAACTGACAGTAAACGCAAGGA
Organism: Chionoecetes opilio; assembly: GCA_016584305.1. Taxonomy (NCBI): domain Eukaryota; kingdom Metazoa; phylum Arthropoda; class Malacostraca; order Decapoda; family Majidae; genus Chionoecetes; species Chionoecetes opilio. The sequence goes on along the minus strand of JACEEZ010004648.1, from coordinate 20,703 downwards.
GAGAACGAGAGAGAAGAGCAGAAGAGAGAGATAAGAGAGAGATGAGAGAGCAGCGACAATGGATGCAGCATTAGCGAGCAAGTAAGAGAGAGAAGAGAGAGAGAGGAGAAGAGAGAGAGAGAGGAGATGAGAGAGAGAGAGAGAGAGAGAGAGAGAGAGAGAGAGAGAGAGAGAGGAGAGAGAGATGAGAGAGAGGAGAGAGAGAGAGAGAGAGAGAGAGAGAGAGAGAGAGAGAGAGAGAGAGAGAGAGAGAGAGAGAGAGAGGAGAGAGAGAGAGATGAGAGAGAGAGAGAGAGAGAGGGAGAGAGAGAGAGACCACATTGTGAGGTCTAAAGAGTTTGTGTGGTTAGCAATTTCACGTAATTCAAAGCAATTTTCTCTCATTCTCTGCTCACGTACCTTTTGTCCCTTGTGTTTCTATTCCTTTAAACTTCCTGTCAATTTACTACCACTGCAATAACTTGAGTCGACTTCCTATTTTATCGCCCTGTTGTCATTCCTTCCTCCTATCTCCTTCTCTTCTCTTTTCTCTTCTCTCTCTTCCTCCTCTTAATACCCATACAACAGGTGAATAGCCGTTTCCCCAGTTAGAAGCATTAAGATACCCTTGATCCAAAGTAAGTCATACGTTCAGCACTTACTGATGGATATAAACCTTCCCTTAATGCGCTGCCCACACCCCTCCTAAGGACACAACAAACATGGGAACATGATGGCCCTTCCCCCCCCCACACTTAGGTACAGTCATTTATGGGAGTAAGCATTAGAAAATTGGGTGAACATTATAACACTACAGTAAGGATCTCTGGTAAAACATTGTTACTGTTCCTCTAAAATTGGTATATTGGGTTTACTCTATTTATCATCCTCCTTTGCCCTACCTGTACATTCATTTATGGTGAGTTAAGCAGTAAGAAAATTGGGTGATACATTATAACACTACCGTAAGGATCTCTGTAAAAATTGTATGTTTCCTTTCTAATAAGTTGGTTATTTTTGGGTATTACTCTATTTATCATCCTTCTTTGCCCTACGGTATCGTTTATGGTGAGTTAATCAGTAAGAAAATGGGACGAGACATTATAGCACTACGGTAAGGTTCTCTGTAGAAATTCCTCTCTAAATTTTTAAATCTTCCTTTCTATTCATTTTAGTATTATTTTTGTGTATCACTATCTCTCATCCTTCTTTGTCCCCACAGTATCATTTTTGGTGAGTTCAATCTACCAGAAACATAACATGGCGAGATATTGCATCTACACATCAGTCAAAAACTCTTGTGGGAATCAGCCGTCACAAGCACTTAAGTTACAGAAGAAAATTCGTGGTACTTATATAAGAGATAGTGGTGATACATTAGTGATACATTTTTCGTGTTCTTTCTCTCACACAAATGGAAGAAGGAAGGGTGAGAGCTGTAAAACTAAATGTAGCAGAAGAAAACACCTCCCCCATTAGGAGGAATCTCAGAGAAGCCCATCTAGGCCAATACTTTTTAACTCAGTGCCTCGACGAAATGCGGTTTGGCTGAGGAGTAAAATTTAAATATTAACCAACATCTAAATAACTCTGACAACAAATCATAAGAACTCAACTCACTCAGATAATCAAAACGAAGAGTGAGTGGTAAATTACTAAAAGTTTATAAACATTTCACGATGATTTGGTAACATTGTGTTCAAGAGTCTGTCTTTCTCATGAAAGTTAGTAAAAGTGTCTCTCTCTCTAAGTCGCAAAAGATTCTAAGTGATAATCAAACGTCATTAGGTATGAAGGGCATTTTGGCTGTCGGTTAACTGGTGTAATCAGAAGAAGCTAAACTCTATTTCATTCAAGGTGATGTGAACGTTTGGAATTGCCTGGCTGCGTGTTGTGACAGTAACGCGCTGGCTACATCAATGCCTCGTCAGCCGTCATCAACACATTTGTTCTTGTTTCTTTTGAATCTCCCAGGCACTACCCTAGTGGCTGTTAAGGGTATTAGTCTAGAAGTTATTAGCATTCTCTCTCTCTCTCTCTCTCTCTCTTCTTTCTTTTCTCCTCTCTCTCTCTCTCTTCTCTCGCTCGCTCGCCGTCTCTCCTCTCTCTCTCTCTCTCTCTCTCTCTCTCTCTCTCTCTCTCTCTCTCTCTCTCTCTCTCTCTCTCTCTCTCTCTTCTCATCATCATCATCAAACCAGTAAGATTTTCATGATAACTTTCAACTTCGTCCTCGCTGCCTTACTTGTAGATTAGGCTAACCAGTATCTTTATTCTTTCATCCCTTCCTCTTGTGAACTCTGAAACTTTCTTCCTGACTATTTTTTATTCAAATCTCTGCGACTGAAATAGATTCGAGAGAGGAGAATCAGGACCCCTTGGGATCTGAACTGGCTAACTCTTGGACCAGTTTTACTATTAGATTTTTTGGGAATGGCAATATTAAGAAGGCCGTTTTTCTATCTTTTTTCTCTCCTAAACCTATTTGCTTTTCAGGAATAGCAATATTAACAAGGCCTTTTTTCTATCTTTTTTCTCTCCTAAACCTATTTGCTTTTCGGGAATGGCAATATTAAGAAGGCCTTTTTTCTATTTTTTTATGTCCTAAACCTATTTGCTTTTCGGGAATAGCAATATTAACAAGGCCTTTTTTCTATCTTTTTTGTCCTAAACCTATTTACTTTTTTGGATATAGCATTATGAAGATTTTTTTGCCGTCTTTTTTCTGTCCTAAACCTATTTGCTTTTCGGGAACACTAAAATGAACAAGGGTTTTTTTCTGGTTTTTTTTTCTGACCTAAACCAGTCTTCTTATAACGTCAAATAAAAGTACTGTAGCTTTTAAAGTTCCCGTAAACAGCCTCGTTTGAATTAAGAGGCTTGTTGCTGTTTGTTTTCCTTTATATTCCTTTGCATTCCTTTACATACCCCTCAGCCAAACCGCATTTTGTCGAGGCTCCAAGTTAAAAAGTATTGGCCTAGATGGGGTCTCTGAGATTCCTCCTAATGGGGGAGGTGTTTTCTTCTGCTACATTTAGTTTTACAGCTCTCACCCTTCCTTCTTCCATTTGTGTGAGAGAAAGAAAGCGAAAAATGTATCACTAATGCATCACCACTATCTCTTATATAAGTACCACGAATTTCTTCTGTAACTTAAGTGCTTGTGACGGCTGATTCCCACAAAAAGTTAATGTTTTCTGAATTTCGTAAGGGAGCCATTACGATAA
>JACEEZ010004648.1:0-2500 GCA_016584305.1 Chionoecetes opilio | reverse complement strand
TGCTGCCACATCCTTACCCTTGAAACACCTGTTGTTGCTGCCACATCCCTACCCTTTACACACCTGTTGTTGCTGCCACATCTCTATCCTTGGCACATCTGTTGTTGCTGCCACATCCCTACCCTTTACACACCTATTGCTGCTGCCACATCCCTACACTTTACACACCTGTTGTCCCTGCCACATCCCTACCCTTTACACACCTGTTGTTGCTGCCACATACCTGCACATCAGGTCTCACCACACAACTGTTCCTCTGCATATCTGTTTTTTCCTAATTCTTGGCATCTGTTCCTAAGGCCACACCTGCTCCTCTACACATCTGTTGCTAAGCCGCTACACCTGTCTCCTTCACACGTCAAATCCATTCTTATCCTTCTCTCTCTATACACTCATCATGTTATATTTCTTCCTTCTATCTCTTCATATTGTTATTATTATCCGCAGCAGCAACGTTTTTTATTGTTTTTATTCTCCTTTTCTACTATTTTTATCCCCTTCTCTTTCTCTTCTACTGTTTGCAATATTATACTAAGAAATCTATTTTCAAATTTTGTTTTCTTTAGTTCTGTCATATTTACTTTTTCTCCCGCATCTTTTTTTTTCAACAGTGTGCAATATAACAGTAAAAAAATAGAGTTCAAAGTTGTTGTTTTTTTCTTTCATTCTTTCACGTTAAGTTATTTCACGGATGACCTTTTCAATAGATTGGACGTTTTATTGATCTTTACGGCTAAATAAAGTTGTCCAATATTTCTCCTCACAATACTTTTTCCCCCAGATATTTTTTATGTTACGACGACAAAGTATACATGGAAAAATATATAACCGAAAAATATGGGGATTTCGTTCGTAAATGACGTGAATTGCTCTCCTTTTTCTATCTTTTATTGCCCCTTCTTACTCATTCCCTTTTTATTGACTTTCTTCCTCTTCCACCTTTCACGCTTCCTCAGTGGTTTTTTTCACGCCAATCCAAACAAACTCCTTCATCTCGTGTCATGTCCTCCTCCTGCTCCTCCCCTTCCCTTCCTCTCACTCTTCCTCTTGCCTCTCCTCCTCGCTCCTCGCTCACGAACTCAGCCTCCCAGTCGGCCACTCCCCGTCTGAGTCCATCGGCCTACGCCGCAATAGGGCCACCCTCCGATCCTCAGCTCTCCTCCGCCTGGCTCGTCCAAAACCTCTCCAAATGACGGCCCGCCTCCTATTACTACAAAAGGGCATACTCATTTCCTAAACCTCTCTCAATCTCTTCGACCTACATCATCCTTAGCAATCCCTCTCTCTGCGTTTCATCTCCTCCTCATCTCCTCCTCCTCCCTCTCTCCTCTCCTCAATCTCTTCGCCCTCCTCCTATTCCTTCTCCATCTCCTCCTCCTCTTCCTCTTCCTCTTCCTCCTCCTCCTCCTCCTCAATCTCTTCGCCCTCCTCCTATTCCTTCTCCATCTCCTCCTCCTCCTACTTTTCTCCCTTCTCCTCCTTCACTTCCTCCTCCATCTCGTCATCCTCCTCCTCCTCTCACTCAAAACAACCTAAAAATAGAAAATGACAATACAATATATTCTTTTTCCTTGATAAGAGGTTATGATAGGCAGTGGGTATGAATAGAGAAGAGAGAGAGAGAGAGAGAGAGAGAGAGAGAGAGAGAGAGAGAGAGAGAGAGAGAGAGAGAGAGAGAGAGAGAGAGAGAGAGAGAGAGAGAGAGAGAGAGAGAGAGAGAGAGAGAGAGAGAGAGAGAGAGAGAGAGAGAGAGAGAGAGAGAGAGAGAGAGAGTTGGGAAGCAAAGGAGATAAAAATAACACTGATGCGGAAAGGATAAAGAAGGCATTAGAGAAAGAACAATAACATAAGAAAAATGGGGAGAGAGAGAGAGAGAGAGAGAAGAGATGAGGAGAGAAGAAGAGAGAGGAGAGAGAGAGAGAGAGAGAGAGAGAGAGAGAGAGAGAGAGAGAGAAGATTTTCATCCTATCTTGACACTTTGCAAGTACCAACTACAAGGTTATTGACTATACAAAGCGGCGCCACGTCAGCACGAACTAGGCGGACTCGAACCGCTGACCGAATGCACAGGGACGCTGCACATTGCGAACTCACGTCTCTACCAACCTTGCCACCCTGACGAGCAGAGAGAGAAGAGAGGAGGAAGGTTGATTCTGAGGCAAAGGACATTAGATTTAAGGAGCGAGATAAGGAGAATGAGAACGAAGAGGAGGAGGAGGAGGAGGAGGAGGAGGAGGAGGAGGAGGAGGAGGAGGAGGAGGAGGAAGGAGGAAATAAAAATGACGAGCATAAAAGTAGGAATCAGAGGAAAAGGAGAAGCAGCAAAGGGAAAAAAAGGAGGATGAGGAAGAGGGGGAGGTCGAAAAAAAAGCTGTTCAGGGAGGACAAAAATAATTAAAAAAGCAAGAAATTAAGAAAAAAGAGGAAAGAAGAAAATAAGATCAAGAAAATAGCAAATAAAGAAAGAGACAAGAAGAAATTAGGGGGAAAAAGGGGGGAA
>JACEEZ010004647.1:0-13418 GCA_016584305.1 Chionoecetes opilio | reverse complement strand
CTACACTACGGATACCTGTACCATATTGTATCAATGATAATTATAAATATATATATATCATTATTGGCTTTTTCCATTTTTTTATCTACTAGCCGCAAAGCCGCCCTCCGGCGTCTTTTTGGCTAGCTCCTGCGGAGGGCTATTGGTGGGCCTTCGCCCCCCCCCCACCTGTGTTTGGTGGGCCGAAGGCCCACCAAACCAGACTCTCCAGATAGCCCCTTCTAACTTTCCTGAAATCATGGATGTAGAAATGTATGTATTAACGCCAACCCATTCACATCATAGCCCCTTCTAACTTTCCTGAAAGCAAGCCGCCCTCCGGGCGGACTTTTTTGGCTAGATCCTGCGGATGGCTATTGGTGGGCCGAAGTATGTATTCCCCCCACCCATTTCACATCAGCCATTACCCATCACCACACACCCATTCACTAACCCATTACCCATCACCACACACCCATTCACTCACCCATTCCCATCACCCCCCACCTATTCCTCACCCATCACCCATCACCCCCCACCCATTCACTCACCCATCACCCCACACCCATTACTCCATCACCCCACCCATTCACTCACTCTATTACCATCACCCTACATCAAGGTTCCTCAATTCCAATGATCTGAAACTCGAGAAATGCCAGTGGTCGCTGGCAATTTTAACTCAAAGGTTGGTCTAGCTACTGTGTTTTGGCTCCGCGACTAATATTTTTCATAATTAATTTCGCGATAAACATTGATGCACCGCATCTGAATACCAAAAAATATAGTTCTTCTGTTGTTCTACTAATTATATGGATGACATGCATTACGATGGAACGTTCTATAATAGCAATTTAATGCAAATTACTCGCCTCGAGTAGCAAAGCTTATATATTTTTTACATGTATATTGTGGCATGTAAAATTTGGGCGATGTTCACACTGTTTTCTAAGACAGTAACTGCTGCGTCTGGCAAACGCTTGTCAAAATACAATAAGCAATGCCTTGGAAAACGAAGAATAAAGAATGCCGAAATCGGCTTGTTGTTGCGACAATGTAGGTTATAATTGTGGAGGCGACACGCCGCGGCGGGGAGTGGTGGGCGGGGAGATTGTGGCGGGGAGATTGAATCAAAACATTGCCACTTCACGCGTCGACTCATTGCACTTCCAGGCTTTCTATCTGATTGATACACAATAATAACAGGAAAATATGACTGCCTAGGTATAGATAACTTCTAAACATACGTTATTGACTATATAATATCATAGAGTAGCATTTACCTCGCCTCCTCAACTATAACCTCCTTGTTTATTTTGTTATATACAATGTTTTACAGAATCAGGCTTCTATACAATATACATATAGAAGAAAATCGTTCTTAATATTATACTTTTGTGTTTTAAGTGCAGTGGAATAAGCCCATATTTTGTTTTCCAGTAGACCAACTTATTATCAAAAAAGTGAGTTAAAACTGCCAGCGACCCCTGGCATTTCGAGTTCCAGTTCTCTCGAATTCTCGCAACCCACTTTTTTTTCTTCACAGTTCTCGCTAATAGGCTGCTAAAAAAGAAAGAAAAAAGAAGGTGATGCGATCATCTTATAAGTGGGCTTAAAACCTTCCCTGGTCAATCTGATTCGCAAACTGTGACATATGATGGGATTCCGCCACAGGGGGCGGCACCTATCGCAGACAGACAGACAGACAGACAGACAGACACACACACACACACACACACACACACACACACACACTTTCGCTTATATTATTATAGATTGATAATTATTACAATTTCTTATTAGTATTGCTATGCTAATATTTCATTATTACAATTGCTATCATTGTTATCATCATAAGAACATAAGAACATAAGAAAATAAGGAAGCTACAAGAGGCCGCGAGACCTACACGAGGTAGTTCCTGTTACTTAACACTACCTACATCCACCTTTCATCCCCATCCATGAAATTATCCAGCCTCCCTTTAAAGCTCTCTAATAACTCTGCACTATCTACCCGTCTACTGAGTCCATTCCAATCATTTACCACCCTATTTGTGAACCAGTTTTTCCCTATTTCTTTTTTAAATCTAAGCTTTTCCAGCTTGAATCCGTTACTTCTTGTTCTTGAAATGAGCTGGAATACACAAATAGCAGATACATATGAAATAAAATACCCTAAATAAAACACCCTAAATACTATGAAGCATGACATTAAGCATGCTAGAGATGCTGTGTTTGGACTTCAGTTTTGAGCCAACACAGGAAACCCCAAGAGATATCTCTATCCTGTTTGTACTAGACTTCTGTAAGAGCATAAAGTTCATGTGCCACTACTGATACACTGAATGTCAGCCTTAAGGGTGCGATCAACAATATGAACACGGCAACCTAGAGAAGTTTTCGGTCCTCGGCACCTGTAGCTACAGAAGGGAATCACACCAGCCCCTCCCTCTGCCCGCACACCAGCTCAGGTACGCTACAGGCTTAACCCCTTGTGACCCAGAACGTAATCTCCATTGCAATTTGTAATTAATGTTAATTCTCCATTGTAATTCTTGGATATTGGTTAACATTCTATCTATTCTATCTATTATATTATTGCTATATTATATCTATCTTTCTATATATTGTATTATTTCTATCTATCTTTCTATCTATCATTTCTTTGCTAGTCTATCTATTTCTACTATGTATCTATTTTATAATATTGTTTATCATATCAGTAGTATCTATAGTATCCTATCTTTATCATTATCATTATAATCATTATCAATATATTATTATTATCATTATTATCATTATTATTATCATTTTGATTATTATTATCATTATTGTTATCAATAAATCTCGGGTACTCCGTAGTGTAGTGGTTAGCATGCTCGGCTCACAACCGAGAAGTCCCGGGTTCGATCCCCGGGGGGAGCGAAGATAGATGGGCGGTCTTTCTTAAAACCCGAGCCCCTGTCCTCCCAGCAGTGAATGGGTATCGGGTGTTAGCCGGGGGTTTGTGACCCCTCTCCCGCGGTGATGGCGTCGGCCAACACTAAGCTGCAGCGGTAGATCACTACGGCTCTGAGGAATTATCCTCTAAACAAACAAACAAACAAACAATATTATTGTTAGTATCACTATTATTGTTATTATTATTTTATCTACCTAAGTTATTATTATTATTATTATTATAACTTATTATTATCATTAATACCATTGACATTATCATTATTATTATTATTATTATTATTATTGTTTTTATTATTAAAATCATTATCATCATTTATCTTTAATTATTATTATTGTTATTATTTCAAAAGGCGTAGAGTGTAGACGGAGACACGTGTAACGCGAGTTTTCTTCAAAATAGGTAGATGTTAAAGATACGAGAGGTCAGTCATATCTGAGTGTAAACACACACAAACACACAAAACCCCACAACACACACACACCACACACACACACCACACACAGTCACACACACACACACCACACACAATCACACATACCTTTGAAATAATTATATCTTTAATAATATAAGCAAAAGTGTGTGTGTCTGTCTGTCTGTGTGTCCGCGTAGGTTCCGCCCCCAGTGGGCAATCCCATCATATGCACATTTTTTGGAACCAGGTCGACCAGATGAACATTTTAAGGCCCTATTTTGGGGATATCCGATCCTTTTTTTTTTTTTTTTTTTTTTTTTTGTTTTAGTCGCCTTTTTAGCGAGAATTGTGAAAAAAAAGGGGGTTGCGAGAATTGAGGAAACCTTGATGTAGGGTGATGGGTAATGGGTTAGTGAATGGGTGGGTGATGGGTAAGGGGTGTGGGGTGATGGTGAGTGAATGGGTGGGGGGTGATGGGTTGGGGTTGAGGGGTGATGGGTGAGGGAATGGTGGGGGTGATGGTAATGGGTGAGTGAATGGGTGTGTGGTGATGGTTAAGGCGTTAATAAATACATTTCTACATCCGTGATTTCAGAAAAGTTAGAAGGGGCTATCTGGAGAGTCTGCCGAGACTTTGGTTCTGGCCCACATTTGGTGGCCGAAGGCCCACCAATAGCCCTCCGCAGGAGCTAGCCAAAAAGTCCGCCCGGAGGGCAGCTTTTAGGCTAGTTAATAATAAAATCATAATAATAATTTGGATGATAATAATAATACAATAATGAAAATGATGATGATAATAATCATACTAATAGTAGACTGCTAATAATAATAAAAATAATAATAATACTTATAATAAAAATAATAAAATAATGAAAATGTGAGCTAGGCTAGATTTTTATAGTGACGCCTGTGTGATATGTAATGGTTCGTTTTCTGTGATGGTCTACCCTCAGGGGTAGAGGGAAGGAGGGAGGGAGGTTTCACAGCGCGGCATTGTCAGCTGAGGTGCACCGCCAATGATAACACGCGCCTCAATTCTGAGCCAATGAGCGTTACGCTAACCATACGCGTCTCGGCGTCGGAGTAGTCACTAGTCAGTTCTTGTCTTGGTACAAAGGGCGGAGTCTGTTTCGAAAAAAAAAAGGAGAAAAAAAACCATAGTACCTAAATCCAATACCGACCAAATGATATATCGATACCGGTATACCGATGAAATACTAATACTGATACCGGTATACCGGAAAACCAAAATACCGGTAATACCGGTAATACCGTCGAAAAAATTTACCGGTATTTCGGTATAACCGGATACCGGTGCACACTGCACATCCCTAATACCAGGCTAGCTATTGGTCTATGTTCTTTAGAAAGGTTTCCCCAATAGGGGCTCGAGAGCCAATATAGGAACAAAATATGGAGAGGAAAGAGAAGAGGCTCAATGTTATTCAGTGACCTAAAATGGAAAGTTGAAAGGCCGGGAGATAAGATTGTAGAAAAAACAAAGAGAAAAACATGCAAATACGAACGAACGCTCAATGTTTGTCAAAAGCATTTTATTCATTGTTATCTTTTTACTTGCATTCCTACCTGACAAGATGGTTAAACCTATACCTTATTTATTGTTTTATGCATCATAGAGTCAATACAAACTACGATATCGGTTCATTACTAATAAAAATACAATGCATATTATGCATTATAGTAGATTCAGAAAAACCTGATGTGACTACAAGAAAACAAAGAACAACAAAAAAATAACAACTACTACTACTATTACTACTACTACTTCTACTACTACCTACTACTACTACTGCCTAAACCACACAAATATTACTACTACTAACTTACTACTGCTACTACTACTATAACTATTACTACTTCTACTACTACCTACTACTACTACTACTTTCTACTATTACTATTACTACTACTACTTCTACTACTACCTACTACTACTACCTACCACAACAACTATTACTACCACAACTACAACAGCTACTACAACTATTACTACTACTACTTCTACTACGACCTCTACTACTACCTACCACAACAACTATTACTACTCACCTACAACAAATACTACTAACTATAACTACTACTACTTCTACTACTACTACTATTAATACTACTACTTTTACTACTACCTACTACTACTACTACCTACCACAACAACTATTACTACTTACTACTACTACTGCTACTACTACTATAACTTTACTACTTTTTACTACTACCTACTACTACTACCTACCACAACAACTATTACTACTACTACTACCAAATAACAACTACTACAACTACAACAACTACTACAACTACAACAACTACTACAACTGTAACTACTACCAGTACTACTCTACTACTACCAACCACCACCCACTACTACTTCTACTACTACAAAAACAACTACAACTACCTACAACTACTACTATTACTTCAACTACCTACTACTACTACTACTACTACTACTACTACTACTACTGCTACTACCACTACTACTTTTTACTACTAAAACCACTACTACTACTAAATACCACACTACTACTACTACTACTACTACTATACTACTACTACTACTACTACTATACTACTACTTACCACTACTACTACTACCACTACTGCTACTTTCCACTACTACTATTACTACTACCACTCTACTACTACTACTAAATACCACTAACTGCCCACTACTACTACTGCTACTACCACTACTACTACTAACTACTACTACTACCACTACTACTACTACTACTACTACTACTACTACTACTACTACTACCAAATAACTACTACTACTACTACTACTAACCCCCTACTACTACTACTACTACTACTACTACTACTACTACTACTGTTGATAATGAAGAGAGGCAAATTTTCTGATCGCAAAAAAAATGAATCAGTTAAATAGAAAGTAATATTTGCTTATTAGATACGGATGGATGATTTGAAATTGACATTTTTCCTTGTTTGTGTGTGTGTGTTAGGCTACGTGTTGTGTGTGTACGTGTGTGTGTGTGTACGTGTGTGTGTGTGTACGTGTGTGTGTGTGTGTGTACGGTATGGTGTATGTTGTGTGTGTGTGTGTGTGTGTGTGGTGTTTCGTGTGTGTGGTTTTGTTTTTGGTTCGTGTGTTTGTGTGTGTGTGTGTGTGTGGGGTGTGTTGCAGGTTTGACTTAATTTTCATCCTCCACACACACAACACACACACACACACACACACGCTCCTAGGGTACTCCCTAGTGTAAAGGTAGCACGCTCGGCTCACAACCGAAAGTCCCGGGTTCGATTGAGGCCTCGGTTCGATCCCCTGGCGGAGCGGAGACAGATGGGCTGTTTCCTTAAAACTCGAACCCCTGTCCACCCAGCATTTGATTTGGGGATTACAGGCCTTGTCCCACCAACGCCTGGTACATCCAGAATCACGCCGAATTGGGTTACTTCGGCAGTGGCGTAGCTTACGGGGGGGCCTTAGGTGGGCACGTGCCCACCCACGAGAAGCCCGGTGCCCGCCCAGGGGCCCACCCACTGGCCACGGCTGCCGTGTGGTGTGGGAGCCGTGTTTCCCCTGGTAGGACTGAGGGAGCATGCATGGAGTATTATAAATAATTTCTAAATGATGACTTACCCTCGACCTCAATACAATAAATATTTTTCCTCTGCTTGAAAGAAAGAAACATGCCTCCCGAGTGAGTTAAATTCATATACTTTCTATTGATCCATTTTAATAGCAACGAACATAACTAAAATTTCACCAGTTACCCTTACAAATTTTCTATAATGCCTTGTGTTTGGTACTTATTGGTACTGTCTCCCTGTTGACTGCACAGTTCTTCTCATTATTGGAAAAACTGTATGTATTCATCAGTGGGTCTTATGTCCATGCAAATGGTTGGATGTTGCAAAAAGGAAATGTATTCCAATGAGGGAAACTAGAGAGCTACACGACTTTCAGATACCAGATGGGCTTGCAGGTATGATACTTGCAAAGTAAATGAAAGGGGAGACTGAATGCCGTTCTGCGTGTTCTAGAAGGTTTTCAAATGACTGCAATGCTGACAGAGCTATTGATGCAAGAGGACTTTTAGGTCAAATAGATGCTGGGTTTTGCTATGAAGCTAGCCTTATGACACATATTCTTGGTAGGATAAATCATTATCAATTTGCTACAATCAGCCAATCTTGACATGGTAAAAGCTGTAGAATTAATTGAAAAATGTAAGAGCCCACCTTGAAGAAATGGCGGTCAGACCCAGCCTCCTTTTGATGCTTTGTGGGATGAAGTTGAGAGAAACTCAGCAGCTCATGGTTTTGATACTTCAGAGTGTAGAATGTGTAATCACCATGGAAACGGAAACTGTCTACAAAATTGCAGGATTTTGTTGTTACTGATTATATTGGAAAACAGTCAGGGAGCACACACTCTGATTTCAGTGTTAAAGTAATCGTCCAGACCATTTCATCATTCCTGATTTGATGTAGTTAGAGTATAGCCATTATCGAGTGTATCAACAATATGTTGTCACTTCTTGCATCCAGTCAGCCGTTTTGAATAATCCGCAATCAAAATCTGTAAATTCCCCGAGCTTCGAAAACGCTCATGGCAACTGGCAGACGATGCGCCACGGCTCGATGACGTAGCAAAAGGGAGGCTCCTCTTCCCGCGCTGCTGTGTGTGTGTGTAGTAGTGTTTGTGTGTGTGTGTAGTAGTGTTTGTGTGTGTGTGGTAGTGTTTGTGTGTGTGTGTGTGTGTGTGCGTAGTAGTGTTTGTGTGTGTGTGTGTGCGTAGTAGTGTTTGTGTGTGTGTGTGTGCGTAGTAGTGTTTGTGTGTGTGTGTGTGCGTAGTATTGTTTGTGTGTGTGTGCGTGCGTAGTAGTGTGTGTGTGTGTGTGTAGTAGTGTTTGTGTGTGTAGTAGTGTTTGTGTGTGTGTGTAGTACTGTTTGTGTGTGTGTAGTAGTGTTTGTGTGTGTGTGTGTAGTAGTGTTTGTGTGTGTGTGTAGTAGTGTTTGTGTGTGTGTGTAGTAGTGTTTGTGTGTCTGTGTGTGTGTGTGTGTGTGTGTGTGGTATTGTTTGTGTGTGTGTGTGTAGTAGTGTTTGTGTGTGTGTGTATGTAGTAGTAGTGTTGTGTGTGTGTGTGTGTGTGTGTTAGTAGTGTTGTGTGTGTGTGTAGTAGTGTTTGTGTGTGTGCGTAGTAGTGTTTGTGTGTGTGTGTGTGTGTGTGTGTGTAGTAGTGTTTGTGTGTGTGTGTTTTGGGGGTTTGTGTAGTAAAGGGTTTTTGGTGGGGTGGTAGTAGTGCTTGTGTTTGTGTGTGTGCGTAGTAGTGTTTTTTTGTGTGTGTTTTGTGTGGGTGTTGTGTGGTATTTAGTGTGGGGTGTGTGTGTAGTAGTGCTTGTTTTGTGTGTGTTAGTGGGTTTTTTTGCGTGTGGGGAGTAGTTTTTTGGGTGTGTGTAGTGTGTTTTGTTTTTGTGTGGGTTATGTTTGGGGGGTTTATATTTTTTTTTGGTGGGTGTGTTTTGTGTATAGTGTTTTGTGTTTGGGTTTTGGTTTTTAATTTTTTTGGGGTGTGTGTTTTGTGTTTTTTTAGTATTGTTTGTTGTGTGTGTGTTGTAGAAAGGAGTAGGGAAACTCCGTATGTATTTGGTTTAAAACGCTCGGCTTACACCGAGAAAGTCCCGGGTTCGATACCCGGGCGGAGCGAAAGATAGGGGGGGTTGGGGTTCTTTCTTAAACCCCTAGCCCCTGCCCCACCCGGCAGTAAAGGGGTTTACCGGGTGCCACCGGGGGTTTGTAACCCCCCCCCGGGGGATGGCTTCGGCCAACACTAATATCACCAGCGGGTAATCACTATGGCTCTGAGGCTTTAAATCCTTTTAAAACAAAAAAAACAAGAAACAAACAAGAAACAAACAAGTAGTGTTTTGTGTGTGTGTATAGTTTTGTGTGGTGTGATGGGGCCAATCGTTGTATACCTCATAGAAGAGACCCCTTTTCCAAGCGGTGGTTATTTCCTGAAAATTGAGGGATTTCTTTTTTTAAAGCCCCTTTAAACCGGGTTTCTCCCTTTGGGGCAAGTTTTTTTTCGTCTGAGAAGCCCCCTTTCCAACCCAAAAACTTTTTTTTGGGGGTCCCCCCTCCTTTGTATCTTTTTTTCTTTTCTCCCCCTTTGCGAAGTTTCAGAAATTTGGGTGTCTGCAACTGTGTACTTTTGATCTCCAGCACTTGAGGTCCACCAGCAATGCTAGCCTTTGCTGTCTCCCTTTTTTTTGTCATCCAGGGTTGGCAGGAAACGAAACGAGCTTTTTTGTTGAAAGGGGGGCCCGGGAACGACGAGTGAAAACAGGGGCCGGGGCCCCCCCAATATATAAAAGGGCCCCTGCTCCCTTTAAACCGGGCTGGACCGTGCGCGTACCGGGGGGGGGGCCGTCCCGAGCTCTTCCCGGGCATATTCGGGCAGGGGTACCGTCCTAGTCCCGGGTTTTTGCCGTGCGGGGAAATGGGCCCCAAGACAGTTGTGGTTTGGGTTTTGGGGGGCCGGGGGCGGTTCTTTTGAAAAAACCGTGCCCCTATCGCCGTCACCGGGGGAAAACCGTGCATGTACCTTGCGGTTTGTGGAAAAATCCCCCGGGGTTACGAGCACCCGGCCCCGCAAAACCGAACTAGGCAAAAAAAATCCAGGACCGGTATTCCCAAAAAACGTATCATAGTTGACAAATTTATCATAACCTTGGATATGATCCTTTTTATCATACGCCTTTTAATTCAAAATTTTTGGAAAACTACACAATTTTTTTTATCATAGGCGTCGGGGCTAAATATAGCTTTTTTTTCTTTAAAATGGTTATATAACCCAGTAAATTCACCCTTTGACCCAGTTTTGGGGGTTGATACTTCCCCCTTATTTTTTATAACATTTTTTAGGGCCCAGTGACACGAGAGAAATTTTAGAAATTCATTCCCGAAAAAAAAAGCAATAGATGTCCCGTTGGCAGTATCTGTGAAAACCCACGAACAGATTTTCCCAGATGGCGTTTTTTTCGATCAAAAGGGCTTTTGTAACAAAGTTGGTGGGGAAACCAATATCCCCTCATACGGCCCTACTCGGTTTTTCCCTTTAATCACTGGGGGCCATTTTAGCTCACTCAACACACCCCTATGTGGGCGAATATTCCTTCACTGAGGCTGTTATTGTGTTTTCGGCCCTGTTGACGGAAGGGAAATTTATCATAGTCCGCTAGAACTCGGGGGGCTCACTCTTTGCCCCCACCGGTCTACTCGGGATTTCCCCAATCAAACTGTTCATCACTCACTCACTCAACACAATCCCATGTGGGGGGGAATATTTTTTCACGAGGGGTGTTTTTTGTGTCTCGGCCCTTTAACAGCTGGAAGTTATCTAGTCGCGGGGCCGTTACATAGTCGGGGCTAGAACTCGGGAAACCCCCTCTTAGCCCCCGCGCGGTTTGTGAAAAGTCCCCCCACAATTTTAAAGATACCGCCCCGCCATTGTGACAAAAAAGGGCCATTTTTTTCCCCTATGATAAACGTTCTTAAATATTAAACTCTTTTGGTAATACCGCCCACCCTTCCATCACGGGTTTTCCCCCGATTTCTTGGGTTTTTGAAAAATTTTGCACGCACCGGCTAAGACTTTGCTGGACCGTACCCCTGTGGGGGGAAAGGGCCGGGACCGGGGGTTTTTGGGCCCGGGGGGTTTTGACCCGCCTCCCGGGGGGATGGCTTCGGGCCAAAACAAGGATGAAAATTAAAAAATGTTGATAGGGAAAACGGGGGAAAACCATGCAGCCCCGGGCCCCTTTAAAAAACAACTAGATGAATACAAACAAACCCTGGGGGGGGGTGTGGTTTTGTGAGGTCTCCCCATTTCCCAAAAGGAAATACGATGAGCCCCGTCCCGGAGCTATTTACCTCTGACCCCTTACTTCCCCGGGTTTTATTGACCTCTTAAAAGGTATTTTTTATTTGACCTCTTGACCTCTAAAGGTTTTTTTACCCTTTCCCGGTTCCCACCTCTTACGGGATTTTACTTCCCGGTTCCCACAGGAACCTCTTGACCACTAACGGAAATTTACTTCCCCGGTTTTCCCCCGCTTTTATTTAATGGGTGGGGTACTCCCCGCATTGGGCTATGCCCTTTAATGAATGATCACTTCTGCAGCTAAAGGGTCCTGTGGTGTATCCCGGCCCCCTTTTCCTCTAACGGGACTTTCTTCCTGTTTTCCCACTATGACACTCAAGAAAAAAGTTGTGAAAATTTTTAAACTCCGCCCTTTTTGCATCCCCCCCCTCCCTTCCCCCCTCCCTCCTCCCTCCTCCCTCCCCCCTTCCCTCCCTCCCCCTCTTTCCCCTTTTCCCCCCTCCTCCTCCCCCCCTCCCCCTCCCCCTCCCCCCTTCCACTCCCCCTTCTTCCTCCTTCCTCCCCTTTACCCGCTTTTTTTTCCTCCTGTTTTCCCTTAAACATTTCTCTCCCCTCTCCTCTCTCTCCCCGTTCCCTCCCCTTTTCCAATTCCCCCTCTTCCTCTCTCCTCCCCTCTCTTCTCTCCTCTTTTTCTCTCTCTCTCCTTCCCTTCTCTTCTTCCTTTCCCTTTCCCCCCCCTTGCTCCTTATTACCTACCCCTTTCCCTTTCCCCTTTCGGTATTACTTCTCTCTCCCCTCTCTCTCTCTTCTCTCATAGTGACGTCAAGCTTTTTCTCAGCACTAAAAAATGAAATTTTTTTTTGGGAAAATCCTCGTAGTGAGGTGTGTGTGGGGTGTGTGTGGGTGTGGTTTGTGTGTGTGTGTGTGTGTGTGTGTGGTGTGTATTGTTTTGTGTGTGTGTTTGTTTTTGTATGTGTGTGTGTGTGTTCTTTATCTTACCTATTTGTACAAAAAAATTAAAAAAAAAGTTGTACTGTAAAATACATAATTTTAATATTTTTTTAGATCACTTTCTTCCTGGAGCCCTTTTTACTAGGGCCGGGGGGAAAAAATAAAAAAAGTTTTTGCAAAAATAAAAATATTGAAAACAACAAGAAAATCTTATTCCATCTTTTTTATAATAAATACAGACGGAAGGGAGTCTACCGCCACCGTCAGCCCACCTGTGTCTGGGGGAACAAAAAAATTGTGAGGTATTGGGCTGTGGTGATACTTTCTTGATTCGAATAGATAAAACTATATCAAGTATAGGCGTCCAGTCTCTGGCCCCTTCGCTTTTGGCTCAGTTCTTACGGCTGGAACGTGGCAGCGAGCACGTTCTACCCAAACATCTCATTACGCTAATTACCTCATTAAGGGCTTGTTCTACGCAAAAGTTTGTTGCACAGACCCCCAAAATTTATTTTGACAGCACTACTTGCATGTCAAATTTCAGCTTAATCCGACAATATTTTGGAGTAGTTTTACGTAATTTCTCATTAAGAGGTTTGTTCTTACGCAAAAAGTTTGTTGCACAGACCCCCATTTATTTTGGACAGCAGTACTTGCATGTCAAATTTCAGCTTAATCGACAATATTTTGGAGTAGTTATACACTTTTTGACTTAAACTTGGTTCCACGGTCTTATGGTAAGAAGCAGCTCGCTTCGCTCGCTGCCCAAATTTGAATTTTTTCTGGCGAACTACCTCATTTTACGAAACTTTTAAATCACAATTAATTAGTTTCAAAAATATCTTCTTTTTATACATGAAAATAAACTTGAATCTAAGTATGAGAGAAGAGAGCCCGCCACCAGCGACATATTTACTGAGGAAAAATCAGGGTAATTATCAAAAGGTGCATGACCGGATGGTAAAATTATAGAGAGTGGCTAAAAAAAAAAAGGTGGGTCGGGAGAAAGTGTCGTACGAGGAGGTTACTGTCCTATGGACAATTGTCCCCGAGAGATAGGACTGGTGGCCGGGTGTAGGAGATAATATAAACGAGGGGGTAACGGGGGCTTTCTGAACAAAAAAACCCCACAATAAAGGTTTCCCCAACCGGTGTAATGTGACCTGTAACAATAACCCTCCTAAGGGGGCCCCCCCCCCTTTTTTCCCCCTTTTGGGGAAAAAAAACCCCCC
>JACEEZ010004646.1:0-11230 GCA_016584305.1 Chionoecetes opilio | reverse complement strand
TACTCAATCCCCGGTACTACGTCCCATATAACCACCATTTACCATCGACCCCTATTATAGTCTACTCATACCTACTACAACTACTAGCTTACTACTACTAAGCCTACTACTACTACTACTACTGGGTTTACTATTTAACTACTACGCACTACTACTGCTACTACTACTACTACCTAGGAGCTACTACTGTTTCTGCTAAAAAAATTCTGTTTTTACTACAATAGCTAATGCTACAAGTATCTCTCTCTCACACACACACACACACACACACACACACACACACACACACCATATTTAATTCTTTCAGAAGAAAAGCGGGGAAAACTGCAGCAAATAGAAAAGAAAAAGAAAAAAACCCTGAAAAAAGCTAGAAAAAGAAGAAGAGGAAGAACATAAAAAGAAGAGCTGGAAGAAAAAAGAAGTAGCAACACAAATTAACTTAGGAACATAAAAACAACTGCAGGAAAGGGGAAAAGGTAAAAAAAGAAATACAAAATAATTAGTGTAGGCTCGTCAGCATCAGCATCATCAGTATGTAAACAACAACAAGGGCGGAGGACGCTAAAGCCACAGAGCTCACAGATATCACCCAAAATGACGGTGACGGTGGATATGCGGACAAGGAAAACAAACCCAGTGCTCCCCTCAGACAACGAGAAGAAGAGAGAGGACAGGGACGAGGGTAAAGGCGACGGGGATTACATCAAACTGAACATCGGGGAGCAGTACATGGTGCGCCGCGCTGAGGATCCTGGCGTAAGTCTTGTCTTACCTTGCCTTGCCCTGTTACCCTTGCTACCCCTGCCTCACTTGCCTCCCTTATCCTTCCTTTGTATTTAGTACCTTGCCTTGCCCCTGTTACCCTTGCTATCCCTGCTCACTTGCCACCCTGGTTAAATATGGAGGAAATTTTCACGTTCGTTTTCAGAGACACCAATACTTTTTCTTGGCCTACAATAGGTGCTTGTTCTAATGGTGCTAGTTTTATTTTGGCGCAAACCCAAATTTTTTTTTTTTTTTTTTAAAATTTTTTGGTTAAGGTTAGGTTAGGTTTCTTTAAAAACTGTTAAGGTTAGGTTAGGTTAGGTTTCATCAAAAAATAAGGTTAGGTTTAATTTTTTTCCCCATTTTTTTTTTTTTTTTTTAAATTTGGTTTGCGCAAAATAAAACTAGCACCATTAGAACAAGCACCTATTGCAGGCCAAGAAAAAAGTAGTTGGTGTTTTCTGAAAACGAACGTGAAACTCTCCTCCATAATTACCGCCTCCCTTATCCTTCCTTTTTATTTAGTACCTTGTCTTCCCTCTGGCGCCCCCTGCTGTCCCTTCCCTGCTACTCAGACCTCCCTGCTCCCCAGGACTCTCTTTTGTGGATTACCCTTCTTCCCTGCTATTTCTTCTACCCTGCAGCCCCTGACTCACCATATCATCCTTAATTGTAAAAAGGCAGGAATTCTTATGGGGAAAGCTCACCAAAAGAGCAATGAATAATGGTTTATACGGTAAGAATTAGTTAAAAGGATAAAATTTTATCGAGTAAATGAGATAAATTTTAGGTTTAATATCGGTATTGGCACTACTGTCTGTGCACGTCGCTATTATTTTCTGATAAGCTTAGATGTGTTTTGAATGAATTTGGCATACGTTTTCGGCGGGAAAACAATATATTTTTATACTGCGTCAACTCCCCCCACATGTTGAAAAAAACTAGCTATTTTAGCCAGAAATGGTTAGGTTTGATTAGACGTGGGGTTTGATTAATAGCAGTGATTTCAAGAAATAAAAAGTCAATACTACAGCAGGCAAAGTGGAGCTGGGTATTTGTGGGCATGCCCAGAGGGTTTATGGAACTGTCGCGATCGGAATTCTTGTTGAAACTTTAAAACCGAGAACTCTCGTCGATGTAAAAATTTTCGTAAACATTTCGCTTAGATAGATGAAAGGAAGAATAAAGGGTTTTTCCCTTTTTGCCCATTTTTTTCGAAGACAAAATTATTTTGAGTTGGAGTGGTCTGCCCCGCCCCCCCCCTTTCCCGCAACACCCCGTTCGCTTTGCACTCCCGTAGTATTGATCTTTTTTTTTCTTGTTTATCGTCTTTATAAATAAACCCACGTTTAACCTACCTAACCCAATTTAAAATTAACTAAACCCTTTCTTGCTGAAAAACCAGCTTTACCAAGGGGGAAAAGGTCTTCCGGCCGCTAATCTCCAACAAGGCGGGGTCCTTTGAAAAATTCAAACTGTTTAAATATTAATGGCTACTGGGAAACCCTTTTAGAAAATTTGAAAAACATGTCGACGTGAAAAAATTGAAAAACTCATCGACGTCATCGAGAATTCCCTGAAGTGAGAGTTCCCGGTACCCAGGGAGGGGCGGCTGGGCCGTCCCAGGGACCGCCGGGAGGGGCATCCAGGTACCGCCGGGAGGGGTGGGGACCGTCACAGCTGACAACAAACATTGTTTTTTTCCCAAAAAACGAGTCCCAGTTTTAATTTAAAAACACATCAACACTTCCAGGAAAACAAAGTTTCACCCCTTAAAATCAGTGGGCTCAAAAATAAAAATTTTACCAAGTGTTTTTATTGGGTACCATGTTTTGAGAAAAAAAAAAATTTCGAAACATTTTGAAAAGAGTTTTTATTTTTTCTGACTACACCTTTTCATTAAAATTTAAAACAACTAAAAATTCAAACTAAAACGATGAACTTCAAATTAAAACAACTGAACTTCAAAAAAAAAAAAAACCTGAAAAAATAAAATTAAAAAAACTGAACTTAAAATTTTAAAAAAGGGGAACCCAAAAATTAAAACTACTGAAGTTTAATTAAAAACAACTAAATTTAAATTAAAAAACAAGGGGGCCCCAGACATAATACGTCAGGTTTTGTTTACATGGGTGCATTGTGGGGATAAGGGGGGGTCCCCCGCGGGTGGACTACAAAGGGGAAAACTCGGCGAGGAAGAATTTCGAGTTTTTTGCACAAATTGATTTCCAGGTGCTTTTTTACTGTGCTCTTTTTCTCGCTGACAACCTATAGAAAAGCCCTGAGTAATGGCTGATGTGCAGAGGCTTCTAAACCAGAAAACAAGTCATAACGGCCTCGTAAAAAGTAAGCAACGGGTGGACGTAATTGTTACCACTTGTTTTACTTCTTAATGAGACTCTGCTGTGACTTTTTTCCCGGTTTAAAAACCCTCTGCACATAAACCATCACCCGGGTTTTCCTTTATTTTTGTCACGAGCAGGAAAAAATAACCGGGAATATAAATTTCCCCCAAAAAACAACTCAATTTTTTTCATCGTCGAAATTTTCTTTTTGTAGGCTGTAATATTATGGTTAGATAATTAAAATACCTTTTTAATTGATTTTCCTTTTGTTGTTTTTTATGAGTATGCTACATCAGGGTTTAAGTTTTACTTGACGACCCATGTTTCTCTTAGTCTTACCAACACACCAACCTTTGTTTTGATTTATTTATTACTCCATCCATAAACAAGTTAAAACCACGGTGACATTACCCATCCTTGCCCATGATACCTGCATGGTACTGCGTCTCCCGAATTTTTGTCCCTACAAAAATGGGAAGCTCGCCGACAGAAAGGGTTTGGTTGGTATCCGGCCCATTTCCCCCTCCCATAGTCTTTTCGCCCCAGGTCATTTCGCTACACTATGGACTTTTCGCCCACACTATGGAGTCTAAGGAGCTAGGAGGTTGGGTTTATATTTTTTTAGTTGCGAGAACCCCCAACCCCCCGTAGGGGGTTAGGTTAGATTTCTTTAGGTTAGGTTAGGGTAGGTTAGATTTGGGGTAGTTTGTTAGATTAGGTTAGGTTAGGTTAGGTTGGGTTTGGGTTAGATTAGATTTGGTTAGGTTAGGATATTTTAATTTGGGTTTTAGGAGCTGGGTTTGGGTTTTTATCGGGGGGCAAGCCCCTGCGGGGGTTTAGGTTATTTTGGTTAGGTTAGGTTTATTTTGGTTAGGCAATTTGTCTTTCCCCCACAAGACATTTCGTCCAATGAAGTCAATTCCCCCACATAAAGTCAATTCGCCCACTCAAAAGTCAATTCCCCCACACGACCATGTCACGGAGTCATGAAAACTTATCTTCCTCGGGCAGAAATGGAATGAACCCCCAGTAACCTTTGGGGAAAAATGACGGTAAAATTTGGGTTTTTCCCCTACTCCCCATTCCCCAAACAAGTTGGGCCCGGGGAAGGGGGGTTTTGGGGTGGGGAAAAAATTATTGTCGGAAACACGAAATTAAAGAGTTGGTGTGGGGGGGTAAAATTCCCAGATCTAGGGTAATTTCCTTATATCTAGAGAAAATTGCCTAACCAAAAAAAACCTAACAAACCAAAAAATTAACCTACAAGCAGGGGGCTTGACCCCCCGATAACCAAACCCTAACCAATCAACCTATCCAACAAACCCAAATTAATTAACTAACCTAACCAAATTTAATGGGTTAGATTTGGTTAGGTTGTTAGTTTAGGTTAGATTGGGTTTAAATTTTGGTTAGGTTGGGTTATCGGTGGGTCAACCCCCCTGCTAGGGTGGGTTTAAATTTTGGGTTTGGGTTAGGTTTTTTTTGGGTTAGGCAATTTTCTCTAGATATAAGAAATTACCTAGATTGGGAATTTTACCCCCTTTCACAACTCTTTAATTACGTTTTTTCCGCCCGCATAATTTGTTCCCCCCCAAAACCCCGCACCCCCAAGGTCCCCAAACTTGTTTGGGGGAAGTGGGAGAGTATGGGCAAACCTAGAAATTTACCGTCATTTCGCCAAGTGGTTCATTCCTTTCTGCCAGAGGAAGATATAGTTACAGATCCGTGACAGGATCGTGTGGGCGAATTTACTCTTTATGTGGGGGGAATTTTATTACATGTGGACGAAATGTCTTTTGGGCGAAATGACGAAAAATTTCCAAACCCAAAAAAACCTAACCAACCAAAATTTAAATACCCTAGAGGGGGTTGACCCCCCGATATTAACCCCACCCCAAAAAAAATTTAACCACCTAACCCAACCCTATCTAAACCAACCCAAACCCAACCAAATCTAACAACCCCCAACCCAAAGAAAACTAAATAACCCCCTAGCGGGGGGTTTTGGGGGCTGTCACACTAAACAAAATAAAACCCAACCTCCTAGCTCCCAAGATCCCTAGTGTGGGCGAAATGACGGATACCAAAACCCAACCATTACTGTCGGCGAGTTTTTTCCCCATTTGGGTTTTGGGGCAAAAATACGGGAGCGACATTACCCTGCAAGTACCCGAGGAAGGAGGGTAATTCCCGGGTTATCAAATTTTTTTAGGATGGAGTAATAAAAATAAATCAAAGCAAAGGTTGGGATGTTGGTATAACTCAAGAGTATTTATTGGCTCGCAAATAAAAACCCTTTAAAACCCGATGTAGACTATTATTATGAGAAAACAACAAAAAGGAAACCCAAAAAAGGTATTTTAATACTACATAACCAGAATATGTACAGCCCACAAAGAAAGACTCGACGTAAAAAAATCGGTTGTTTTGGGCGAAATTTAATCCAGGTGCTATATTTCCCCTTCGTGACAACAAG
The DNA here is from genome assembly GCA_016584305.1 of Chionoecetes opilio. NCBI lineage: Eukaryota > Metazoa > Arthropoda > Malacostraca > Decapoda > Majidae > Chionoecetes > Chionoecetes opilio. The sequence goes on along the minus strand of JACEEZ010004646.1, from coordinate 5,644 downwards.
AGAAAACCCGAGGGGATGGTTTAGTGCGAAGGTTCTAGACCAGGGGAAAAAGCCACAGCAGAGTCTCATTTGAAAATAAACAAGTGGTAGGGACAAAATTCGTACCTACCATTGCTTTCCCCTTTTACGAGGGTTGTTTTGACCTGTTTTTTTGGGTTTTGAAACCTCTGACATAGCCCTTACCTGGTCTTCTCATAGTGTTTTCAGCGAGAACAGAGCACAGTAAAATTTGCACCCGGAATATCAATTTTTGCGCAAAAAAAACTCGAAATTTTCCATCGCCCTAGTTTTTCCCCTTTGTAGGTCCACCCGCGGCGACCCGCCTTTTCCCCCCAATGCACCCCATTAAAAAAACCCTGACGTAGTTAGGGTAGGGTCCATTGAAGTTAAAAAAATTAACAACTGAAGTTTTTTAAATTAAAATAACGAATTCAAATGAAAATACCTGAACTTTAAAATTAAAAAATTGAATTTCAAATTAAAAGAAAAAAAAACATTATTTATTTTTTAATTTAAAAATTTTTTTTTAAAGGGGGTTCTGTTGTTCTAATTTGAGAGTGAAAAGGTGTATTATGAAAACCCCCAAAAGTAAATTTTTCTTCCCGCAAATTTTTCTTTTCTTTACCAGAGTGCTGCCAGCAAAGGGAAGAGAGGGAAAAAATAATTTATGAAAAGATATGCCAATCTTTAAAATATTTTTACACAGCATATTACACAGATAAAGCAACACAGGATGAAGTAATGTATAGCTATTCCGTGTATGTTAGTACTCATACTGTAGTTACACAAAAGAAAACAAAAGTTAAATTTTTGGCACTAAAACATTTTCGGCACTCAAAAATTGTTGGTACTCAAAAAGTTTTGGCACTCAATTTTTTGGCACTCAAAATTTTTTGGTACTCAAAAATATTTGGCACTCAAAATGTTTTGGCACATTTTTTGGCACTTAACATTTTTTGTCACTCAAAAAAGTTTGGCACTCAAAAATTGTTGACACTCGAAATATTTTGGCACTCAATTTTTTTTGGCACTCCAACAGTTTTTGGCACTCAGTTTTTTTTTGGCATTTTATAGCTAGCGAGTGAGGGAGGAGTGACAGCCTGGGGGTACTACGTAGTATCCCCAGGCCCCCAGAAAGTTTGATGCAGATAGTATTAAGTAACAGGAACTACCACGTGTAGGTCTTGCGGACTCTTGTAGCTTCCTTATTTTCTTGTGTTCTAATGTTCTCAACCCCTTCACGTCCAGATCTTTTTTTTGCTATAAAAAATTGTATGTCGTCGAGCCATAAAATCACGAAAAGTAACTGAATATACCAAATTAATTAGTCGACAAGGATACTAAACATGCCATATCTATAAAATATTGCATATACGTACACACAACCCTCGTTTTCCTGGACTATTAGGGGGGAGCACTGGTCCGGGAACCGCAATCGTCTGGGAATCGCAACAGTCCGAGGCCATTACCCATCCCCGGACGTTTATCCTACTTTAGTATTTACTGTCCGGCAACCGCCAATATCAACTACCCCGCCGCGGACTTTTACGTCACTTTGTTGTTGTTTTTAGAGCTGCGAGGATCCCTTGGGAACACTATGAGCCCTGGTGATGTCCTATGATGCTATCACAGGTGCTGTAGTTGACCTGTCTTCCTCAGGAAGGCACAGGTGAGGCAGATGACAGCGTGTTACTGGGAGGGGTGGATGCCAGCTGCCGGCAGCAGGGTGGGCAGGTCACAGATGGCGACGTTCAGGGTGAGGAGTTGAGAGCGTAGCACTACACGGTGGGAGTGGAAGCGCGGACACTGCAGCAGAAAGTATTCAATACAGGGAGGTCCCGTTATACGAGCATTCGGTATACGAGAATCCGATGATACGAGATGTGTAAATTAGGGTCTATTTTCAATATACGAGATCGAAAATCCAATGATACGACATTCAAATTGGGTGAGTAAAATCATCAAGTTCAAAATGCGCACCCTACCACTCCCCAGCTGGACAAAGGGGGATTTGGTTGACCCCAGTGAGGTCACCCCTAGCAAGCCTTGACCTGAAGGGTAATTAAGCATATGGCGCGGCCTGACATTTAGGGATAATTAGCAGGTGTGCGGCCCCAACCTTGGGACCGCAGTCAGGTCACCCCTAGCAAGACGTGACCTGAAGGGTAATTAAGCATATGGCGGGGCCTGACTTTTAGGGGTAATTAGCAGGTGTGCAGCCCCAACCTTGGGACCACTACACTACCTTCTCTTGTATCACTCGGCGTCCCCTACATTATAACGTCTTTTTTGCTTGTTATGCATGTTTTATGTTTAATTAATGTGCAGTTATGTTATTTTGTGTGCTATTTTCTCTTTCAGTATGCTTTTTCTACAGAATAGGTAGTACAGTGTGGGTAATATAGACGAGCTGTGTGTTTGCTATAGTTTATTTTAGCTTGAAAAACATGTCTTTTTTTTCTTTTTCTTTTTTTAATTGATGGGGTCCTGGAACCAAACCTATATTTTAACAATAGTTATGTGTTTCGTTATACGAGATTTCGCTTTACGAGTATGCCAGGTGGAACCTAACTGCTCGTATCTTCGGGACCTCCCTGTACTCTCAGAGACGTTCCTGCACCAGGGGCAGTGGGGGTCAGGGGACTGATGGAGGCGGTGCAGATGAACGTGAGTGTCGTGTGCCCAAATGTAAACAATACGACCGCTGAGCATGCTGCCACCTGGCGGGAGGCACTGACACTGACCAGGGGTGACAGGAGACGCTCGGACCGCCGGACAACTTTGTCAATTTACGGACTGGACCAGGCATTTGTCCGGGACTCTGACATATCCCCGGACCTCGGATTTTGACCGGCAAATCCGATATCCGGGAAATGGAGGTCCGGGAAAACGAGGGTTGTGTGTATTCATTAAGAATTGTCTAATGGTACCCAAATTACAATGGAAATTACGTTATGGGCCTCAAGGGGTTAATAAGAACGTTTCTTTCCCACAGAGGCGGCCGAGATCATCCAGACCCGGTACAATGACATCGACCTTCAGGATGAGTACTACGTGCACTACGACGGCCTCAACCGCCGCCTCGACGAGTGGGTCACCAAGGAGAGGTAGGCACAACCAGCCCCCCTCACCACATCTGCATCACACATCTCACATCAACACATCAATACTGTATTTTTTCATTGTCATCATTTGAGACTTGCACTGGTTTCCTTTTCAGAATTGATTTATCAGAGTTGTACCAGCGGGGAGACAAGACCGGCAACGACCTCCTCAGCGACCAGACAGCCGGACGGAAAATCACAAGAAATCAGAAAAGGAAGCATGACGAAATCAACCATGTACAAAAGGTAGGTTAAGCGGTGTGTCACTATTTGATTTATTTAATTTGATATGATTCAATTTTGTTGCCATTGTAGAAAACATACATTGAATTGTATATTACTTGTACTTAAATATGGCTTAGTCTGCAGAACCGTAGATACAGTCACCGCAAATAGAAATCGGACCTGCTTTGCAACTGGTTGCATAAACATGAATATCAAGGAAATAAATAATACAAACATATTAGATAATATTTTTTATTTTTTATTTTTTTATATTTGTTGATAGCTTTTTTGGGAGGAAGAACAAACCTCCATGACCTCTTAAACCACTGAAACATCCCGAAATCATGACAGATTCGGGGTGTTTCACAGTGCGAACTGTGTTGGCAGGGTCGAATCTACTGACTGAAGGTGGTCGTCTTACTGTGGTAGAACGGCCCTGAATACACTTGAATGTCGATTCACTCGACCACATGACCTTCCTCCAGTCGTCCGAGCTTTCTTCATACGATCCATCAGTAGAGGTTTGCGTGCAGCACGGCGGCAGGGAAGCTTGAGGTCCCTCTGGAGACGGTGTTGGATGCAGCGGATGGATGCGTCTTTTAGCAGGGTTGGATTACTTTTTTTTAGCCGAGAAGCTGTATGATGAGGGTTTTTACGTAGTTCTCTTCCAAGAAGACGATCTGTAACTTTGGAAATCTTCCGTGGGCGTCCAGAAAAGGTTTTGTTGTGGGAACAACATTGGGTGGTGCCCCACGAGCGCCAGCCAGCAGCAACATTACGGTTGACTGCGCTCGGCGAGTACGCCTAAAAATTTCTTTAATAGGCACTTTTTCTTGCCTCCAGGCTAATGTGCGAGCCTTCTCCTCCTTAGTCATGTGTGCACGACCCTTATTTAGTGAATATATAAAGAATTAAAGGGCAGAAAGTGCTCAAGTCAAAATATTGGGAAAACGGGGCAGAGAATACCAAGGCATTAACGTCTCCCCTTGCTATCTGGGTCGGCACTGAGCGTGAGTTCCACACACCTCCCACACTACCCGCCCAGGAGAGTTACTAGATATCGCCAGCCAACTCTACCTCAAACCATAGGGCAGGATACGCTAGTAGAATTCGGACTGCTAGACCGTGGTTTCTTATGGGATAGGTCCGATTTCTATTTGCGGGTATTGTAGATCCTAAGCAGACATAATGTAAAAATTAGGTATCTCAGCATTCTGACGATACATGACAAATGTTTATAATTAGATACATACAATACAAGACAAGACAGGTAGCAGGTACAATATGGCAGCAGCAGCAGCAGTAGGATCACACTTGCCAGTTTGATCATGTTTGAAAATTATGGTTTGCCAAATTTAGTTGGTCCGTTTAATTTTGTCAAGGCTGTGGTGTCATAATTTGTTTATCAAGAGCCATCTCGCTACAGTAGTGTTCAGATGTTAAATCACCTACATCAATACTTTTTTTTTAATTAAGAACATAAGAAAATAAGGAAGCTACAAGAGGCCCGGGGGACCTACACGTGGTAGTTTCCTGTTACTTAACGGGACATTACAAGCTTGGCTGAAATCCTGTACCGTTAACAACACCACAGTTGCCACTGCACTAATGTCGCCAGGCAAATTTTACAGGCGAATATTAGGAATGTCAGCACCACCACAGACTTGTATGTGCAACTGAAGACAAGTACATAATATAAACTACTGTGCATGCCTCTTCAGTGGCACATACAAGTCCGCAGCAATGCTGACATTCGTAATATATGGCGCCCGGCGACATTAGTGCAGCGGCGACCACAGTGTTGTTGACGGTACATACACATAGGTAAACACACATTGTGAATTGTGAATGTCATTGTGAATTGCCTGAAATAGGGACTTTTAATCATTGTAACTGAAAACTTACTTCAGATTCGTGTTCAGCATGCCCGAAAACTGTTAGGAACAAATTTTCAAGCAAATCTATTTTTCAAAATTTTTGGCAAATTTTGCAAGCCTTGATTTTTTTTAAAAATCACGTTTTTCACAATAATAAAAAACTATGGCAGATACGTGCAAGAGGTATATATGTAAATATGAAGCAGATCAAGGGCTATCATTTGGTGTAAAGCAAAAAAATATTGATTGGTAAATAAACGAGAAAATAGCATATTCGTACATTTATACAAAATTTCAATTTTCCCGGCAACCATGAGGTGTTTTGAACAACCAATTACTGCATCATGTAGAACACCTCAAGATGAACCTTTGTTACTTCGATTAGTTCTTCCATAGTTTGCGTAAATAAAAAACCCGATTTCGTCATTGTAAAAAAAA
>JACEEZ010004645.1:5000-39599 GCA_016584305.1 Chionoecetes opilio | reverse complement strand
AAAGTTTTATTTCCAATCCAAAACGTACCAAATCGTCCAAATACAGTACCAAATGCTACCAAAAATCTGTCCCTCCCGAGACTATTCCTTCGTATCCTCCAAAAGGGGCCCCTTTGGGCAGCATTTTCGGTATCGGCTCCTCGGGATGATTGCATTTTAAACCTCAACCCCTTGACGATCTATTTTGGGTTTCTTCCTAAACCCCTCATGTCAACTCACAAGGGGATCGCTTTTTTTTTGCCCCCAAACTCATTGATCGCTGAAAACTTGGTATGATTTCCTTTTTCTGGTAAGCATAAACTGTTTCCCAGTTGGCAGGAGGGGAATTCTCTGCTTCGATTTTGGGCCCCCGATAGAACGTACTTGCCCTCTCTCCTTTCCCGGGTCCCAGACTTATTGATGTAAACATATCGCAAAAACCCATCGACTCTTGGCGTGCTCTTGAAATTACGAACACGTGCTTTGAACTTGAAAACATCAGCCAGATCTACAATACTTTCCCCCCGTGGTTTTCCAATGGCTTGTACCAATGCCTGACCATCTTGAAAAAACATATCTGAACAAAGATTTGGGGCAGGCCCTCAACGTTACCCCCATACTTAAGATCTTCCGAGCAAGCTTTTTTTCTTTAGGACATGGCCCCTCCGTGTTCCCAAGACAGGGGTAAAAATGTTATTCATGATTGAAGACTTTTAAGGTCTATTCATGTCCGAGTCCTGCCACAAGAAGCCGCTGGAAAGAACCCTGTCTGCTTTGGGGGTTTAACCCTTTTGACTCATCCTTCCTTTTTATTGTGAAATTGCGTCAGGTAGGACTCTGTGACGTTTAAATTTTACATGAAAGCCGACGTCTTGTTTGCAAATCTTGATTCCAAATTTCTTTGATTCCCAGGGGTTCGGGGGTTTTTTGGGTTTTTTGGGGGGGAAGATCCTTGCATCAACAGGTCACTCGTCGCCTGCGTTGCTTCACTTTAAAAATTGTGATCGTGAAACTTTTCCCTTGCTTTTTGAACTCTTCTCTTTCCCTCTTTTTCTGCTAAAAACCCAAAATCTTTTTACGCAGGTGGTGCATACCGGTGTATCGTTGCCAGCCAAACAAGAAGTGGTTTCGTCAAAAAATTCGGCTTCGCTCGTTTTTGCGCACCATTTGTCCCCCGCCTGTCGTTGAGTTTTTTCCTATCAGACCCCCAGCAAATTTTCCCCACTTTGTTGACGGCCCAGTGCAAGTCAGTCTAATTTTTGGGTTTAAGCTCTTGCTGTTGATTTTACAAAGAAAGTACCATCCATGAATTTTTGGTAAAGTCTGGTGTGAACTGTCTAATTGACTTTATCAGCACCAATACCCCCCCCCCAACGTGTGCTTTTGTGTGGTCGTAGTGGCAACCAAGGCGCATGCCATAAATGTGATTTAGCTCTGCCAGTCCCCCGGTTCTTTTCGCACGATGAACTGCAGCAAGACAATCCCTTTCCTGTATTTCTCAATAGAACCTTTGGAGAAAGGTTTTTTCATACTCCAAGGAGTTAAAGGGGAGATCATTTTGGTAATTTTTTTGACTTTTTGTATTTTCGAGAAATCAGATATTGCCGATTGACCTCTTACAAAAAATAACCCCTGTGAGGCACAAATAAAAATATAAAGTGTCATCCAGGCTAATTTTGCTCAGGAGGTGTAGGTTAAATTCTAGTATGGGTGATGCTTTAACAAACCGTTACCCCTCATGTGTTTTTCTGGGCCCTTTTCATAATTTTCCTAGTCTATTCCCTTTCACTAGCCAACGGTGAGAGGAAAACCAAAAACTTTTAAGGAAAAACTCATCAGTGTAGGGGAACTTTTTTCATTTTATCTCATTTTCGGATTTTTAAAAGCCCTATGCTGCTTTTGCCCCGCGGCCGCTGCCGGGGCGTGGATGAGCGCCTTTTTTGTATTTCATATCTTTATCATATGATGAAAAATGCCTTTTAAATGCATTATATTCTACATTACCTGAATAATGATATTTTTATAGCAACCAAAAGTAATATTGAGATTGAGAAAAAATTTTTCAATCCCTGGGAAAATCCCTCCTCTTAACGGACAATCGGCTTTTCGGACCCCTTTTCCCCCCCTTTTTGCCGTTTAATTCGGGTTGACTATAATATAATATTTTAATAATTTTAAATTAAAAAATATATATATATATATAAAAGTTTAGTTATGTTAAAGAGCATTCGGTATAAGAGAAATCAATATACAACGATTTAAATTTTGGGTCATTTTCAAATACAAGATCGAAAATACAATGTACGCTTCAAAATGGGGGGAGTAAAAAATTTCAAAGTTCAAAATGCGCGCCCTACCAGTATGCTTGGGCTTATGTATTGGTTGGGCCCCCAAACTTTGGGGCCGCACACCTGGTAATTACCCCTAAATCCAAACCAACACCTGTAATTCCCTTCAGTCAGCCTTGTTTTGGGGGGACCCCGACTTGGGAACCAAAATCCCCCTTTTTCCACCGGGATCCTGTATTTCCCTCGTTACCCACCAACCATACAAAAAGAGGAACACAGGGAGAGGGGGAGTGGTGTTTTCCCTCAGTAGTGGTTGGTAGGGAACTGATGATACAGGACTCCCGGGTGGACAAAGGGGGATTTTTTGGGTTTACCTAGTCGGGCACCCCAAACAAGGCTGCCCTAAGGGTTTAAATTTGCCAGGTGTGCGGCCGACCTTTAGGGTAATTGCCAGGTGTGCGGGCCCCCAACTTTGGGGGCCGCTAAGTTTTTTTTAGCTTGAAAAACTGTCTTTTATGGGGGCCTGGAAACCCAAAACCCAAATTTTACCATTTTTATGTTTTCGCTATACGAGATTACGCTTTAGAGTATGCCGGGGGAAATTAAATGCTCGTATCTTCGGGGCTTTTCCCCTGTATATATACAGTCAAATCTCGATATAACGGACCTCGATGTCGGACTTCGGATATAACGGACTCCATTCGTGACTTTTTTCCTTTTCTTTTTCTTTCATATCAGAACGCTTATCGCGCTCGAATGTCAACTCAACATAATTGTATTATTTTTCATTTTACTTTGGAATCCCTTGGGTTTTAAGGGTTTTGATGTACACATATTAATATATATTTAAAAGGGGAAAAGGAGCTTGTTGCTAGTGATTTATGGTAGGTTGTATGTTTAAATTTATTTATTAGTGTTTGGCTGGCCGCTGCTAGTTTCCCTGTCACTCATCCTAAATCCCCCTTATCAAAGGGTGACACGCAGTGCTAACTGACCTAAATAGTGACGTGTATAGAATGCATCACAACCATATAATATATATATAATGAGCATTAGTCATGTATAAGCATCCTTTTTTGCAAGCAGGCTGAATCTGGCTCGTAGTCATTTTTTACCTTTCATTTAGAGCTTGATTTGACAGCTACACGGTCTGGTTGTGTTTGTGATTATTTTTCTCATTTTTTTCACGTGTAGAGCGACAAATTCACTTAGTGCCAGCCCACTGTTACTTCCAACTAGTTTACACAGTTGGTTGTGTATGATTATTTCTCTTTTTTATTTCAAAATTTTTTCCTTTTTTTTTTTCATATATTTTTCCACCCATGGAAAATACCCTCGCTATAACGGACAATTGCTTTAACGGACCACTCCCCCTTTAGTCGTTATACGGGGTTTGGGGACCTATTATATATATATATATTGAGGGGAAGTCTTTTGGGGATGTAGGTGAACCTGGAAATCATCTGTCTGGGTGTTGATTGTGGGTTTTAAAGCGATGTATATTGCTTCTATATAAAGGAGACTGCGAGGATCTTGTTCCTTATCATGGCTGCCAGTCTATTTTTCCCCTACCTGCCTGACAGTCTATTTTTCTCCTACCTTGTTAAGGTCATCTCTTGTCAAGCGGGAGCTGTGCCGGGCGGGAGGTGTCATAGTAGTTCTTGATGGATCCTTTTATTCGGTGAAAGTAGGGGCTCGTCAGTCTAGTCCGGTCATACCGATTTTAAGGGTAGTCCCATTCTCACTGTCACAGGTATGTTGGTAGATGACGTGGTCTTTCTTCTTGAAGGGGCGTCTTGGTCACGGGGTGTTACGAAGCAGGAGATGGGCAGTTTTCCTGGTTATGTAATAGATGGTGAGAGGTTTCTTTTTCTTTTCCTTTTCCTTTTTCAAGAGGGGTCTTTCTGGGTCAGTAGGATGAACGCAATTGCGGTGTATTATATTTTTTATAGACTTCTCATCCGTCTTTATATATACTACAGTCAAACCTCGGGTTTCGAACATCTCACTTTTTGAACATATCGGTTCACGAACAGAATTTCAAACTCATCATTGCACCGGTTGCCGTACGATAACTCGGTTGGCGAACACGCGTCAGTCACGCCGTGGCCCTCACTTAGAGCACATCCGCTCCGAACTGATCTTTGATTTCAACGATTTTTCTTGTGTTGTGCATTATTTCTTCAATTTTTTTTATTCTATAAGCCACCTAATGAAAGCATAAAGGCGAAAAGCTTTAAGCTATAAGTTAGCTCTAAACTATATTGAACTAAGTATTCACACAACGCTATATTGGAGGCTCAGACTTGATTGAGCAGGTGGGCTGCCCACCGCTGTCAGCAGGGTGGGCAGGTCAAAGGTGGTGACGTTCAGGGCGAGTTGTTGAGAGTGTAGCACTACACGGTGTGAGTGGAAGCGCGGACACTGCAGCAGAAAGTGTTCAATAGTCTCCGGAACATTCCTACACGTGGGCTGCGTTCAGTAGGGCTCCCCCGCACTATACGTATCGTCTATTCCCTTCTGAACGATTCACAAAACTTCTTGCTACCAAGATGGCAGCTGTCAAAATTTATCGCTGTGGCTATTCTTATTCTCGCAGAATAACTTGTTGATGCCCCTGCATTTGATGCAGCAGAAGTTATAGCAGCAGGAAATTAAATATTAAGGGAGTCTGGTATTTTTTCATAGGCGTTGGTGATATTAGAATTTTTTAAACTTCCCGGGTATTCTTGTGTACAATTTTCCTTTCTAGTAGTGTATAATCCACATATATTTTTTTTCATTCTGATGCAAATCTTTAGTGTAGTGAAGATAACTATGTATAAATATAAGCATAGATGATATAATTAATAATTAGGGTTTCATCGAACCAGCCATTACAAACCCTTAGGTCTGGGTTTCCTATGCAAGATAAGACCATTGGTAACAACTTCTTTAAAGTAATTTTAATTTAGCTCCCATTTATAAATTTATCATGAATAAATTCAGTTTCAAATACTGTGAAACTAAAAAAATTATGGATGGAAAATGATACAAAATTATCAGGTCCAATTCCTATTATTTTCTCTTACAAAAATATAGATCATAAAATCTCCTTCAAAACAAAACAAAAACGCACTCAAATTGAATGAAAAATAAGCGAGTTAAGCTTTGCTAATGTATAAAAAAGTAAACTTTTCAGGAGAGGCCATTTAAATTTACGTAAGTCAGCTGATGCGCCATTTAATTAAAATTCTCCAGCCACGTAGTCTACTCCATCATCCTTCACCCGCATACGTTTTATTGGATGCCTTAGCTGCTCCCGTGTTCTATCTTGTTCATTTAGGGATGACTGACGGATGTGTGTGAGTGGCGATCCAAGAATTGGAAGAATGTCTCCTTCCTTGTAGCCAACATTATAGTTGAGTACAGCTTGTGCAGCGGCGAAGTCAAGGATGTTCTTGTTGGCGTTTTTGTACTTGGAACAGTACCTCCACACTCTAGAGTGTAAATGTTCGTAGAATGCTTATGTTTCTTTACTCCTCCCATGATGGAAAAATAAGGGCACTGGTTGACAGTAGAGGGAATGGGGCGAGAGGCAAGAAAAGCAACCTTCCCCTCTCGACTTCTGAAGCCCACTGAGGGGCTCATTAGGGGCTGGTGCTTATATGCCCGATACAGAGAGTTGTCAGAAACATCCAGAATTGTTATTTCTCAACCCCCAATAATATTGAGTTAAAACTTTTTGGCTTATGCCAAGACAGAAGAGAGGCATACGTGCATATGGGGTTGCCAGATGTTGCCAATTTTTTATCTAAAATATTCTTTAAAAAAAATTGGAAAGCAGATACAGTTGTAAAATGTTTGTACAGTGTGGCCATCATCAAGTCCATGCCTTTGGAGTGTTTAACTGAAATTCGACCATGTACCATATATTATCGTACATCTGGCTCCCAGACCCCCTTAAGGAGGCAAGAAGAGGAAAGGCTTTTGTTTGCATACCCTTATTGTGGCGCGAGCTGGCAACCCAGCGGCAAACCACCTCCAAGAGTAGGTTTGCCAGAGAGCAATACGTACAACAAAAAGTACGGTGAATTCGCAAAACTTACTGTTCGTATTGCCCTACTGAATGCACGGCAGGTGCAGTGAGGGTCAGGGGACAGACGGAGGCGGTGAAGGTGAGCCGTGAGTGTCGTGTGGGCCCCAGGGTTGCCAGGTGCACAAACCAAAAAATATACTTTTGGCATTCACACTTTACTTTTTTGGCATTTTTAATTTTTCATCATAAGAAAATGAAATTCAATTGACGAATATTTCTGGCAAATTCCAAAATTTGTTGAGTAATTTCTGGCAAGAAATACAACAATTGGCAGGACCTGGCAACACTGCGTGTGGCCCAGGCGGAGGCGAGTGACATCTGTCAGTCAGTAATCACTTCTAACATATATAATAACTTGCATTACTATTACTATTGAATTACAACTATTATCACACAAGTGTAACAAGTATTATAACTTCCATACAGGATATTTTCATATACTTAACATCAAATGAACCAGTATATTTTTTGGAACGTCTTAAACATATAATTATATGTATATCTTTCCTTGGTTTACCGTGGGAACCATGTACAGCTAAGCACTTTGTAAGCTTAAGCAATTAAAAAGCGCAGAACAATAGGATCTATGTTAGACTGTTGTGGCTAGCATTACTGTCAACGTCAGATGTTGACGAGAGAAGAAACGGCGAGAGCAAGGAGGAGAAGGGTGTGAACGGGGAAGAAGACCTCGGACCACGAATACAACTAGACGCTCATCTCATGAGCTCCGTGACACTCCCTGGCTGGTTCACTACATTTTGGTTATAATAATAAGTTCCTTATTGGACTTATAAATAAATGTGTACAAACTGTAAGTACCATTTTAACTTAGCCCAAGAAAGTCTGCAATTACCCAGACTTATTCATCCAGGACGCGGGACTTTTTCCTTATCCTTTCCTCTATCGGCTGGGGGGAAGAGTCACTGCGGTATTGGCCCATGGAGGTGATGCGGAGGGCATCGCCGAGCGTGTTGTTCCAGGCGGAGCGGCAGACCCGGGAGATGAGGCGTTTGGCCGCAGAACTGTCAGATAACAACTGTGTTTACATGTCTTTCCTCCAACAAATACCCGGATGTTGTGACCTCAGTGAATATTATCTATTAACTATTAAAGCTATAACTTTATTCTTTATTCAGATGGTATGTTATGATATAATATTACATTGCATTTATAAGCATTTTTGTGCATGAAATACGCTGAAAAGGTAAAAAAAAGGTTGTATTTTGGGGGTCAGGAATGGATTAATCCATTTGATATTGTTTCTTATGGAAAAATTTGTTTAAGGTTTTAGAACAACTTTTTGGAACGAATTATGTTCAAAAACAGAGTGCGTGTCTGTATGTACTATATATATATATATATATATATATGTACTGAAGATCATTAATTGGAGCCTCCGCACCATTGCTGGCTTTCATCCATGCTGTAGTATAGAAAAGCGCCAGAAACCTGTTCATGCGCATCAATTTTGCTACCATACGTTTCATCATACAGCATCGCCGTGGAGAACATGTACTACATCTTTCCAGCATAGATGTTATTCGCCATCCAGCGGGCTTGATGCATGGCACCTGGCTTAAGAAAGTGGATACCACGCGGGGGAGTTTCACCCAAAATGATTAGCGTATTCTCCACGCACTCAGTAGTCGTCACGAGGGAAAGCAGCTGAATCTTGGTTTGTAAGCAGAGCAGTAAAGTCATTGATAACTTCATTCCTAATTTGTAGCAACCAGTGGTCTTCGATGGTCAGTATTTGTATTGGAAGTTCTTTGTCCATATCTGACCAAGCCTCTTTGAATTGTGCAAATAGTTTATTTTCTGGGCCAAGAATTGCACCAAACAAAAGTTTCCAGACAGCACCCACAACGAGTTATAACATGTGGTGGCGACATGTTAGATATAACAGCTTTCTACCCAAACGTTCTTCAATAAGCTTGGTTGCTCCTTTGTGTACGCCACTGTTGCTGGCTGTCGTATCAAATACTAATGCTGCAACTCTGTCTGTCATGTCCCAAGCGTCGAGTAGATCAAAACGTACCATTAGCTTGTTCTTTTTCCCCTTTGGAGTCAAAAATTGATGGCACACCAAGTAACTTTCCCTCCTTGTAATCTGGAGCCCCCGACAAAAGAATTGCAGCCGTTCAACATGTCTCCCGGTATTTTCTTTCAAAAGTTTTCCAATCCCAGTGTAGTGCACCAAAGAGAGGCGGGTTCTGCCTCACTCTGTTCATGGCATCTTCAGCTAACTTTTGTCGGTTGCACATTCGACGTCGCCGAGTTGTGGATCTTGATATGTCAAAATCATCCAGATTTCCACCAGCTGCTGTTATTACTGCTGATATGATCATTGTAGTTGTATTGTCAGATAGTTTTAGTCGATCTGCAGCACTTGTTATTTCATCACACTGCAAAACTTTCCCAGGTAAGTTGAGGCATACAAACTTGTCTCCGGTTTCCTCTCCTCCGGTAGGTTAACCACAAAATCAGGATCAATTTCCATGCAGTCGTCTTGTGGCAGTTGTATATCTGAGTCTAGTTCAACTGAAGACGCAGCTCCCTCTATCGCTTCTATTGCTTGCATTTCTAATCTTTTCTCTTCTTTTTCTTTCATTCTGGATTCCTGTGCCTGTCTTTCAAGGAACAGTTTGCCCTTCGTTTGGAATACTTTATCATGCCCATCCATGCAAGCTCTCCTCTCATGTTTCTGATCTAAGTAGAAGTCAACATCTTCCTGTTTCTTCTTGGCTGACAGAAGTCTTGATTTCATTATTTTGGCAACGGCATCAGGTGCACCAATATCGAACAGAGTGTCTAAGTGTGCTACAAAGTTTGCTCTTCTGTTACCAGGATCTGATGATCGCCCCTTATTTTTCATCAAACTTTGCCACTTCCATAGTTTCATCACATCAAACATGCAGTTCTGTCTGTATTTTGTTTTGATCCGTGCCATGTTCCAAAATACAACAACACTGTCTATCACTTCGTAAGCGATCTCTTCATTTTTTACTTTGTTTCTGATATTTTCATCATCAGTTCTGAAGTAAAGGACATACTTCATGACCTGTCTGCAGTCTGGCAACTTGGCTCCAGTTATTGATGCTGATGGATGTCCAATCAACCAAAAGTTAGTTTGTTTTCTTGTCACATGTCTTGTCGGAGTGACCAGCGCCATATCTTCATGGGTGCGTTCACTAAGTCATTTCGTACGCTACAAAACGCTACTGTACGCTGTACAGAAAAAAGAATTGCGATTCAGTTTTCTCTCCGGCACACCGACTCGAGGAGTTGGTTTGCCGCTGGGTTGCCAGCTCGCGCCACAATAAGGTATGTAAACAAAGGCCAAAAAAAGCCTTTCCTCTTCTCTCTCCTCTTTTTGCTTCTTTAATAATTCATTTCCTGCTGCTATAACCTCTGCTGCATCAGATACAGGGTCATCAACAAGTTTTTCTGCGAGAATAAGAATAGCCACAGCGATAAATTTCGACAGTTGCCATCTTGGTAGCAAAATGTGTTGTCAATCGTTTACTACGGGTGTGACAAAACAGAATTGCGCGGGGAACCCTAGTGAACGCAGCCCATCTGTGCTCTTGGTCGGGACGTCCACCCGTGAGCCCTTGGTCGGGACGTCCACACGTCTCTGTTTGCCACTTCTAGTAGACATTTTGTGCTGAAAAAGAGCAGTGCAACAGTTTAGTTCTATCAAACATTACAATTGATGTGAAATTGTGCAGCATCAATTGGACAACCACACTTCTGAAGCGTAGGTGTCGTGTTATTAACATATTTCTAACAAAACACGACATATTTCTAACAAACATGTCAATTATGGTCACCATTCATAACCTGTTGAGTTGCCTAAGCACTCCCTGTTTTGGGACATTAAAAACTAAGTTGTATGGTATAGATTCCATGTCTTTGTCACTCTTCTGTGTCTAGTATGTTGAATTATCATATGTTGAATAGCAAATTAATGTGCAGTTTAAAGGGAAAATAAGGTACTTGTGTTCTGGGGCTCTGAGGGACCTCAGGATAACTTCCTAAAATTGTGTAAACAATATTTTTAGACAGAATATGGATAGAATAATGGGAAAAACTTCACTAGGCAAGGTTTTCAAAGAAATTTGATTTTATTGACAACCCTATATATAATAATAATATATATATTATATTATATAATATATTATATATATATATATTATATATAATATATATATAATATATATATATATATATATATATATATATTATATATATATATATATAATATATATATTTTATATATAAAATTTACCCTCGATTTAACGGATAAAAGGGGGGAGAAGTGGTTCCGTTAAAGCTGATTGTCCGTTAGAGCGAGGGTATTTTCCCAAGGGGTGTAGAAAATAGGAAAAATTGTGAAATAAATGAGAAATAATCACAAACACAACCAGACCGTGTAGCTATGTTGGGAGGTAAACAGTGACTGGCGCTGCATCAGGGATTTGGCACACTCGCCCACGACTGTTCGGGACTGGTATTAGGAGAGGTAGTAAGTATCCAGCAATCATTACCTCTTGGTATGCTATGAAATATCATTATTCTAGGTGAATGTAGACATATAAGCGCATTTTAATGGCTATTATTCATACATATGAGTAAAGATATGAAAATACATGCAAGGCGCTCATCCACGCCTGGCAGCGCGACCGCGGCAGCAGCAGCAGCATCAGGAGACATTATAATACAGTTACCCCAAAATGAGATAAGAAGGAAGAAAAAGTCTCCCATAAAGTGATGAGTTACCCCTAAAATGTTGGTTCTCTCATCGTCTGGCTAGTGAAAGGTAAACAAATGATCACAAGAATAAAGGAAAAGAAAGAAAACTAAAGAAAGTGCTACAGAGTGGCAAAGAAGGAGATATGTGTCAAGATCGAGCTCGAGCTTGACAGACCTACAAAGCGATCGTAAGCAGGTCACAAGAAGAACAACAAGTCAGACACAGGCCGTGGCTGTCAAAGGTATTGCTTATTATCATGACTATTGCTCATTATTATATATATTATATGGTTGTGATGAGCTGTTCTATACACGTGTCACTATTTAGGTCAGTGTAGCACCGGTGTCACCTTAAATAAGAGTGATTTAAGGTATGTAGGTGACAGGGAGACAGTCTTGCAGCGACCACCCCATAACTAATAATCACTATTTTTAGCAATGCACACCTTCTATCACTAAATCACTAGCAACATAGGTTCCTTCCTTATATAACTTAATATCTGATATATCAAAACTCCTTAAAACCCAAGCATTTCAAAATAAAATGAGAAAATAATAAATTATGTTGAGTTTAAAATTCGAGCTGCGATAAGCGGTCTGGCATACCATTCTTTCCCGCAAATGTGTAACGCAAATGGAGTCCGTTAAACTGAGGTCCGTTAAATCGAGGGTCGACTATATATATATATAATATATATATATATACACACAACCCTCGTTTTACCGGACTAATAGGGGGGGGGGGGAGCACTGGTCCGGGAACCACAAACGTCCGGGAATCGCAGCAGTCCGAGGCCATTACCCACCCCTGGACATTTATCCTACTCGAGTATTTACTGTCGGCAACTGCCAATATCAACTACCCCGCTGCGGACTTTTACGTCACTTTGTTGTTGTTTTTAGGGCTGCGAGGATCCCTTGGGGAACACTATGAGCCCTGGTGATGTCCTATGATGCTATCACAGGCACTAGTTGACCTGTCTTCCTCAGGAAGGCACAGGTGAGGTGGATGACAGCGTGTTGCCGGGAGGGGTGGACGCCAGCCGCCACCAGCAGGGTGGGCAGGTCAAAGGTGGTGACGTTCAGGGTGAGAGTGTAGCACCACACGGTGGGAGTGGAAGCGCGGACACTGCAGCAGAAAGTGTTCAATAGTCTCAGAGACATTCCTGCATCAGGGGCAGTGGGGATCAGGGGACTGTCGGAGGCTGTGCAGGTGAACCGTGAGTGTCTTGTGCCCAAATGTAAACAATACGACCGCTGATTATGCTTACCACCTGGCGGGAGACCAGCCGCCGCTAGCAGGGTGGGCAGGTCA
Source organism: Chionoecetes opilio (assembly GCA_016584305.1). NCBI lineage: Eukaryota > Metazoa > Arthropoda > Malacostraca > Decapoda > Majidae > Chionoecetes > Chionoecetes opilio. The sequence continues at coordinate 27,184 of JACEEZ010004645.1, read as the reverse complement.
AAGGGGGTGACGTTCAGGGTGAGGAGGTGAGAGTGTAGCACTACATGGTGTGAGTGAAAGCGCAGACACTGCAGCAGAACGTGTTCAATAGTCTCAGAGACGTTCCTGCACCAGGAGCAGTTGGGGTCAGGGGAGTGACGGAGGCTGTGCAGGTGAACCGTGAGTGTCTTGTGCCCAAATTTAAACAATACGACCGCTGAGCATGTTGCCACCTGGCAGGAGGCGCGGACACTGACCAGGGGTGACAGGAGACGCTCGGACCGCCGGACAACTTTATCGATTTACGGACTGGACCAGGCTTATTTCCGGGACTCTGACATATCCCCGGACCTCGGATTTTGACCGGCAAATCCGATATCCGGGAAATGGAGGTCCGGGAAAACGATATATATATATATATATATATATATATAGTCAAACCTCGATATAACGGACTAAAGGGGGGAGGAGTGGTCCGTTAAAGTCGATTGTCCGTTATAGCGAGGGTATTTACCCAAGGGTTGAGCAATATATGAAAAAAACGGAAAAATTGTGAAATAAATGAGAAATAATCACAAACACAACCAGACTGTGTAGCTATGTTGGAAGGTAAACAGTGACTGGCACTACATGCTGAATTTGGTCCGCTCCTACACGTGAAATAAATGAGAAATAATCACAAACACAACCAGACCGTGTTGCTAGTCAAGCTCAAGCTCTAGTGAAAGGTAAACAAATTACTACGAGCCAGATTCAGCCGTGGTTTGCAAAGGTATTGCTTATTATCATGACTAATGCTCATTATTATATATATTATATGGTTGTGAAGTGCAGTTCTATACACGTGTCACTATTAGGTCAGTGTAGCACTGCTTGTCACCTTAGATAAGGGTGATTTAGGGTGTTGAGGTGACAGGGAGACGTAGCAGCGGCCACGTCATAACACTAATAGTCACTATTTTAAACAATACACACCTACCACTAAATCACTAGCAACACAGGCTCCTTCCTTATATTATATCTTAATATGTGATGCATCAAAACTCCTTAAAACCCAAACATTCCAAAGTAAAATGAGAAAATAATACAATTATGTTGAGTTGACAATTTGAGCGGTCAATAAGCCGTCTATATGCAAAAAAAAAAAAAAAAAAAAAAAAAGTCACGCAAATGGAGTCCGTTACATCGAGATCCGTCATATCGAGGTTTGACTGTATATATATATATATATATATATATATATATATCTTTTTCCCAGGACCCTCCTTTCCCGGACTCCATTTCCGGTATACGATTTCCTATTTTTATTATATATATATATATATATATATATATATATATATATATATATATAATATATATATATATATATATATAATATATATATATATATATACATAGAATTATTTTAACTATGAATTATAATAATAACGGAGCCTCAAACCAAAACAACGGCACTAATCGACCCAGGCATTAATTAAGTATAATTATTTCAAAAACTGAGAAAATCGGCAGAAATTTAGCTGGGCAAGGCTGTGGTCTACACTAGACTCCCTCTCCTCACTCCACCTCCTCCTCTCCCGCCATCCACGATCCTCTACGTCCCTCGTCCACACCATCCAGAGGGTCCTTCACCTTACCAACGAGGGGTGGGAGATCGCTTTCCAGTGCGTTCCCTCCCACGCTGGTATCCCAGGCAACGAGGTGGCTGATTCTGCTTCCAGGATGGCCTTAACAGATGTAAACACGACACCCTTCCCTCTGCCGCTCTCCACAGCCACACGCCTCATCTCCCGGGTCTGCCGCTCCACCTGGAATAACACACTCGGCGATGCCCTCCGCATCACCTCCATGGGCCAATACCGCAGTGACTCTTCCCCCCAGCCATGGATACGGAAAAAGTCCCGCGTCCTGGATGTCACTCTCACCCGCCTCCGTCTGGGGCACACGACACTCACGGCTCACCTGCATCGCCTCCGTCTGTCCCCTGACCCCCACTGCCCTTGGTGCATGAATTTTCCGGAGACTATTGAACACTTTCTGCTGCAGTGTCCGCACTTCCACTCACACCGTGTAGTGCTACAGTCTCAACTCCTCGCCCTGAACGTCAGTACCTTTGACCTGCCCACCCTGCTGGCGGCGGCTGGCGTTCCCCCTCTGGCAACACGCCGTCATCCGCCTCACCTGTGCCTTCCTGAGGAAGACAGGTCAACTACCGCGCCTGTGATAGCATCATAGGACATCACCAGGGCTCATAGTGTTCCCCAAGGGATCCTCGCAGCCCTAAAACAACAACAACAACAACCTCCAGAAAGCACAGTATTTATTGGGATTTTGGGCGATTCCATAAGAGTAACTCTCAAAACAACGGCAAAATGAGTTATCCGGCATGCGCTCCCCCCCCGAGGGTGCCGGATAAACGAGGTTCTCCTGTATATATATATATATATATTAGGGTACGCCGTATAACAACAAATTCTTTTTCTCAACTTTGGCATGCCAATTTTCCTATGTAAAATGGAATTCTAAGACGATTTTAGCTATTTCCATTTCTGCATTTGAGCATTCTTACTATGCAAAATCGCACTTATATTGCACCCCTTTTCGAATAATGCTAAATGAGTACGCAATGTCCGGTTGGTCCTGTGTTATTGCATCATGCACCAATATGAGCTCCAAATGATTAGCGTGGTAAGCTCTTTCTGATCAGTTGGTTCATCAGGCACTACATCACAGTGTCACAGCCTCTACGTTGGCCTAGAACGTGTCCATCATGTCCTTCTTAAACCTGAAGCATGGCATGGTCTCCCGGTGGTGGGCCCGAGCCCGGATGAACCCGTCTCTGGCCTGCTGCCCCGCTACTGCTGCCGCAGCCTCTGTCACCTGCTTGACGACTTTCGGTGCTCTGAGTGTGGATAGAGAACTCCGGAACCTCGTACGACTTGACCAGGATCTCCTGGATCTGATCCCCGGACAGTGAACAGGTGAATGCCGGCTCTTGCATCTGGCCAGGCTGCCAGCTGATCAGTGTCTGCAAGCTGGTGGCTGACAAGTTCAGCTTGGGTGTGATGCGAGGTCTTACACTGGTGTCCCCATACTCCTCGCCAGCCCTCAGCTTCAAAATCTGGGTCACGGTGAACCTGCGGTCGTCCTCACTCTTGACTCACCATCAGCGAGAGGAGGACACATTCTGAGTGTGCGAACCATGCTCCTGTCCGCACGTAGAAGGTCACAGCTGTTTGGACCTTCTTGGGCTGCGACCTCATCACTCTGAGTGCGTGAGGATGTGCTTGGGGCCGTCCTCTAGTCTGTGGTGAACCTTGATGTCGTAGTAGGTTTTAAGTACACCTGCAGGCAGTACTTGACTAGGATCTCCAGGGTGTTCAGTTCTTTGCAGTCAGTCCATGCTTTCTGGTCCACATGTACACGAGCGACTGGGCTGTGGTGAGCCATCTGGAGTGGGACACCTTGCCACACTTGATCTTTCCCGCAGCTCGGACGAGAGAACGCCCCGCTTCCACAGTGGACCAGCTGGTAGGAAGAACTGCTGGTCGGGACAGTTGACCAGGATATACTCCGGTATCCTCCGTGGATCTTCACCGCCTGGCACTCCCTGAAATCTGCGTTGTACTGCATCTCATTAGCTGGACAGCAGACTGCACACTGGACCCTGAAGCCAGTGTCAGATGAGGTAGGCCCGTCGATGCTGGATAGGTGGCACAGGGTAACTCGTTTGTGTGCAATCTTACTCCAGAACTTGCGTTTTAGCATCTTCTCAAATGGGCGTGGCAGCACCTTCCACCCCGTGTTGGCCAGTTGAGTCACATGAGGGACGGCGTGAGTCCTGGGAGTAGGTTGCACAGCAATCATTAGGTGGCCACCTAAGCAGGCTTACTCCTAGCTGCCGGGCCTCTCTTACAATGCCAATACCTGCAGTGGTCCACTCTTCCACCACTGTTCCCGATATTGGTGAGTTTTCCCCTAGCAGTACGATCAGCCTGGTCGGTGGTCTTCCTCACCATCAATCCATAAATAGGCCTGGGCCACCTTGGCAGGTTCCAGGTGGCCCAGGTCCTCCCGGTTCCAAGTTGTCCAAAGGTACCTTCAGATGGCTCCTCTGTCACGACAATGCTCCTCCTGAAACTGGCTATTTCCCATACCTGTCGGGCAAGCCTGTCTTGTCGTTCCCTCCCATCGTAATTTCCCAATCCAACTATTTGGTAACGTGGTCAAGCCTGGTGATGGTGGCCATTGGGCCTGCATCCTGCCGGGCTAAGCTTGTTTTGAATAAATATAAACCCCTTTTTCTAAAAGAGTGCTCAAAACAAAAGTTGATAAACACAACCGCCACCTTTTCGATTTTTCAAGCAACAGCACACCTGCCTCGTAAATTATCCCCATCTTTACTTTCATTTGCATACGGCGGATCAAGAATGATGATGGTGCAAATGAAGCCGTTACTTTAGCGGAGCTAAGCTATGTTTTGCATATAAATATAAAAGTCCATTTTTGCATAGCAAGAAGTGCTCAAACCAAAAAGTTGAAGAGAACAAACCACCCTTAAAATTCAATTTTACATAAGAAAACACCCTGCCAAATTCGAAATAATCTACATTTCACTTTTCATTGGACATACGGCGTACCCTAATATATATATTAGGGTGCGTCAAAAAATTGAAAGTGTTCGGATTTTAACGCGGACCCCGGCAGTTCATGTGTATGATGAGAAAGCACTACAGCCAAAATCTTAGTCTTGTAGCGTGACATCTTCATGTGCGCAGACGCTTCGAAGTTTGTCCCTATTTCACCACCCCATGCAACGAAGGCATGATCCCGCTTCGCACAGTTTTGTGGGGAAGATGTGGTTTCAGCATAGGTTTATCCAGTTATTGACTTGTTTATTCTCCTGTTTATTATTCTTCTGTTTATAGACTTGGTTTTAAGTTGTTTCAATATTGGTTTATCCTGTTATTGACGTGTTTATTCTCCTTTTTATTATTATTCTGTTTATTGACTTGTTTTTCTTTTTTACATATGTCTTCCACGAGTCCACTGACAAGTTATGGCTGTAGGAGCCCCAGCAACTCAAGAGCTGCCATCGAGTGTTCTCCCGAACGTGAGGAAGTCCTGTGTGTTTTGCAGTACCACGCAAAGCTAAACCCGTGATTTGGCGTTCTCAGTTCGGCAGACGGCACTCAATGTTCAACATCAGTACTCTAAGGCGAATATTCCGACCATTGATCCGTGTGATATCCTCAAGAAAGTACGGCGGTCTGCACGAAGAGTACAACGGATTGAAGAAATCAAAACCCGGACAACAGGGCAAGCTGAGGAAAACCGAGCCAATTTCGTGGCTTGCCTGAAAAATATGTTCGATGTAGCACATCGCGACGCCAGTCCAAGATCACGATCAAGGAGGACCGTGACTTCCTTGAGCTCAGAGGAAGCCGGGCAGGCAGGGGAAGATGGGTGGTATGGATCGGGCCTGGGTGGAAAAAGAGACACGGACACAGCAGCGGAGGGACGATGACGGAAGTCAAGCTGCATAGGAAAGTCAAGCGTTCGCAGAAAGGCAGGCCACCGTTGAACTCGAGTCTTCGACCTCGTCCTCTTCGCCTGAAGAGCAAGACGTGATAGCATCTCCTCCACCAAAACGATCCCGCCGTGCACCATCGCAGAAGAAAATCATATCCCCGCAAGTTTCTGCTGCTCTGGACCGGACCAACATAAGTGACCGTAAAGCTGCACACGTGCTGCTTCCATTCGCGGAGGAGCTTGGAGCGAACACTCGAGAATTGTCGTTGAGTGCGAGCACGATCAATCGGCAGCGAAAACGTCATCGCCAGGAAAAGGCTGCAGAGCTCAAAGAAAATTTTGCTCCTGATGTACCGCTCACACTCCACTGGGATGGAAAACTAATGCCATCCCTCACAAGCGAAGGCGTTGTGGACCGACTGCCGATCCTGGTTTCTGGAGAAGGCGTGGAGAAGATCCTCGCAGTTCCCATCACTGACGGCAAAGCGGAGCCTACGGCAAACACCATCCATTCCGTTATATCCGAGTGGGCTATCTCCGATCGAATTCGAGCGCTGTACTTCGACACAACGGCAACGAATACGGGATCCAAGGGTGGAGTGTGCGTTCGACTGCAGCAAAGCCTTGGTCGTGATCTGCTGCATGGGGCCTGTCGCCATCATATGCTGGAAAATTTGGGGAACTGTTTCTCACCCCTCATCCAAAAAAACATTAAAAGTCAGATATCGCTCCCCTTTGTCCTTTCTGAGATTTCTGGCCGTATGTTGAACAAGACCGTACAGGACAGCAAAAAAAGACCCCCCCAGGAGGACGGGTGGAGACTCCTCAAACTCGCAAGGTACCTTGAAAGGACCCCCCACGGGGAGACTCGGGAATTGTTAAAATAGCCGTTGGTTCCTTGGGGAATCCCTCATGGACGAAGAAGATTTTTTCCCCACAAGCCGGGAGCAGTCCATCGGGCTCGATGGATGGAAAAGAGCGTTTTAGCCTGAAAATGGGTCTTGCGCCTCGTTCGCAGAATCCGAAAAGCGGCCCCGTCCAGTTCAGCGCAGTCAAGGCGCAGTTCCTCAAAAGGGACTTTTCTGCATTTATTTTAGTAAAATTTAAAAAGCGGGGGTCTCACCCCTGCGTGTTCAAAAAAACCCCCCAAGAAACGCCCTTTGCCTTTACAAAGCCCGCGGAAAGAGAGAAAAAGGGCCCCCGATCAGGAGTAGGGCTGAAGCGTTGGGGAGTCCATGTGGTACCGTCTGAAGTGACGTTGGATTTGCTTTTTTTGACGAGAGAGCCCGGGGGAGAAGAAGGAATTTTGTCCCAACCCCGAAGCAGGAGGGATCAGAGGAACCCCACCAAGGTTTGCTCGAGGAGGCTGGACTAGAAAAACAAGACTGTTGCCTCCTTCTCACGAAAAAAAAACTGAAAAATTTCCCTGGATTGCTGGACGTCACAAAGGTTCCGATGTCGTCCGCCATGGGGGGACGAACCCATGTTTCCAGGCCGGGGGAAGACGAGTAAGTGGCCTTCTCGTCCAAGACGCCCCGGAAAAGAGGGGTCGTTTGGCAGGATTTCACTAAAACCCCGCACGAAGCGGAGGACCAGCTGCAAGCCTCCTTAAGTTGCGAAAAACCCCCGGAAAATGTATCGGGCCAAAAAAAGTTGGTCACTGCGCGACATGAAGATATCGTCCAACAAAAATAATTTTTCTGTCACTTTTTTTTTGTTGTAAAAAGGAAAAAGAATAAAGCGTTCCCTTAACTTCATTTCATTTTTAAATTCAACCCCTATTTCTTGCGCACCCCCAATTATATATTATTTATATAATATAATATATATTATAATATATATATATATATATATATACATTATATTATCTATACAGTCAAACCCGATATAACGGACCCCAAAGGGGGAGGAGGTCTGTTAAAAACCGATTTCCCTTATAGCGAGGTATTTTCCCAAGGGTTGAGAAATATAGAAAAAAAAAAAAAAGGGGAAAAAAAAAATTTAAAATTTTAAATAAAATTAAAATATTATATTATAATATAATTTTTTAATAAAAAATAAACGAAAGTAGTGTGGTGGTGTGTCCCCGATAGGTGCCGCCCCCCCCCCTGCCCCAATCCCATCAGATGGCACAGTTTTTGGAACACCTCGCCCCGGGGCAACTTTTAAAACCCACTTATGATATGATCCGATCACTTTTTTTCTTTTTTTTTTAGCAGCCTATTAGCGAGAATTGGAAAAAAAAAATGTGGTTCGAAAATTGAGGAAAACCTTGTGTGGGGTGAGGGTAATGGGTGGGGGATGGGTAATGGGGTGGGGTGATGGGTGAGTAAAGGGTGGGAGGGATGGGTAAGGGTGGTGAAGGGTGTGTGTGATGGGAATGGGGGGGGGGTAGAGTAATGGGTGGGAAAATGGGGGGGGGGTGATGGTAAGGCGAATACATACATTTTAATCCTGATTTCGGGGAAAAGTTAAAAGGGGGGCTTTTGGGAGAGTCTGGTTGGGGGTTTTTTGGCCCACCAAACACACTCTCCAAAAAAGCTGTTTTTTGTGTGCAAAGCAAAAAGGTGGGGGCCCGGGGGCCCACCAATACCCCTCGCAGGAGACCCAAAAAAAAGTCTCCGGGGGCGGCTTTTCGGCTAGTATATTATATAAGGGCCCCGCAAGGCATTGGTTTGGACTGGCGTCACCGGACTGAAGTGCTGTGAAGTGTGGGGGGGGGGGGTATCCAATTCTTTCCCCGGGAAAACGGGGTGAGGCAAGGGTGGGCGTCCTTGCCCCATCACTTTTAAAAGCGATGGGCTGATTTTGGGTAAAGTTGTAGAAAAAAAGTAATTGGGAGCATCCCCCGGCAACACAAGATCACTGAATTGTATTTTCGATTAGCATAATCTTTTGCTGAGTCGTGGAGGTCCTGGGGGATGGTTCTCGAGGACTCCACGAGGAGGCAAAGCCTTGGGACTTGAGGTCTCCGTCTCAACAAGGCCCAGGTGTTTTAGCCTTTCTAGTTAAACAGACAGTCTGTTCATGCGTGCGGTGAGGACATTGAGATCTTGGATAGTTTTACATACCTTGGTAGCGCAGTCCATAATGACGGCGGGTCACGTAAAGAAGTCTTACGGCGGATTGGCATAGCCCACGGTGTTATGGAATCGCTCAGCGGGAGTATTTTGCGTTGTTGGTAATTGTGCAGGAGGACAAAGATCCGGATCTTCAAGTCGCTTGTGATCCCTGTCTTACTCTATGGTTGTGAGACATGGACACTAAATAGCGACTTGAAGCGGCGAATAGATGCCTCTAGTAATAAGTGTTTTCGTAGAATCCTGGGGTATCGCTGGATGATTACGTGTCAAATCAGCGATTGCACCATTAGACTGAATCGAGGCCTATTACCTGCATAGTCCATCAGCGCCAACTTGGGCTATATGGGCATGTGGCACGCTACCCTGAAACTGATCTTTCCCATCAGGTTGTATCTGTAAGAGACAATCCAAGTGGAGGACAATCCAAATCACAGTAAGTGGAGGAGGTCAAGGGGCGCCCATAAGGCTCATGGCTGGGGTAAGTTGATGTTTCTTGTGGAGAGCTGCTTTGTATGGGAAAGGAGCCTGCATGGGAACTCGCGCGTGGTGACCCCCGGGAGTGGCGTCATAGGGTGGGCGAGGCGACGCGCCCCCCCCGGGGTATGCCCTCAATGATTGATGATAAATATATAGTATATATATATATATATATATATATATATATATATATATATATATATATATATATATATATATATATATATATATAGTTTATATACATACCCTACCTATATGTATTTAAAAAATCTGCAATTAGTTCAGTTTATACTATATAAAATGTAATTGAAATATGTAATTGAACACTAGCTTTGGTGTAATTGTAATTTGGAAAATATATAAATTGAGTACATGTAATTGTAATTCACATTTTTCCTTCCTGGTTATTGTTCCTTCCTGGTAATTGTAATTGAGTAGTTGGATAAGTCATCCTAATTGTAATTGTAATTTACCCGAACCAATATAATGACTAAGCCTGGTCCAGGGTATCTTGGGTGGGTCAACCATTGACCAATCATTGTGTTGTGTTGGCAGACCTGTCCTCGAGGCGCCATGGAGCCAGCACGGAAGGGCGACAAGACGGCACAGCTGAGGGGAGGGCGGCAAGACCGCAGGGTAAGTCTTCCCCGGCGAGGCGTGGCAGGGCTGTGGAGCTGCTGTTGACTGCCTTGCCAACCCTCCTGAAGGTGGCGTAACACTTCCCTGACACCCCTCCTTCCAAACAACACTGCCTGCAATGCCACACGCCTCCCCTCCTTCCCCTCAACAAGCCATCTCTCCCCACACCCCACGGCTGCCCGTCTCCGCGTGTTCCTGTTCCCTTGACTCATGCTCGCTGCATCTTTCTTCCAGGAAGATGCCGTCGAGGACTGCCCAGTGTGCCTGATTGCCTTTGATGAAACAGGTCGTAGACCGCGCACTCTGCCCTGCGGTCATAGTTTTTTGCACGCCCTGTGTAAATGATCTTAAGAAGCAAGGGCAGCCTGGGCAGGTTACGTGCCCTACTGTCGTGTTAAACACCCCGTGCCTGTGACGGGACAGTTCCCTGTCTCCTATACTATTGAGAGCCTTTTAAGGAGGCTGAGAGACAGAAAACAGGTACGTTCCTTGCAGGAGCAGGAGGCCAATATTCTGGCGCCCTACACAATTGTCAAGTGTCAAATGTTTGTTTTGCTGCACAAAAATAACAATAGAAGCAGAACACACAGCTGCCCACTCATCTGTCCCGCGCACAGCACTCCAACTGCCTGTCCCTCTGTCCCGCCCACAGCACTGTCATCCTCTCTGTCCCGCCCACAGCACTGTCATCCTGCCTGTCCCACCCACAGCACTGTCATCCTGCCTGTCCCTCCCACAGCACTGTCATCCTGGCTGTCCCTCCCACAGCACTCATCCTGCCTGTTCCTCTGTCCCGCCCACAGCACTGTCATCCTGCCTGTCCCTCTGGCCCGCCCACAGCACTGTCATCCTGCCTGTCCCTCTGTCCCGCCCACAGCACTGTCATCCTGCCTGTCCCTCCCACAGCACTGTCATCCTACCTGTAACGCCCACAAAACTGTCATCCTGCCTGTCCCTCTGTCCCGCCCACAGCACTGTTTATCCTGCCTGTCCCTCTGTCCCTCCCACAGCACTGTCATCCTGCCTGTCCCGCCCACAGCACTGTCATCCTGCCTGTCCCGCCCACAGCACTGTCATCCTGCCTGTCCCGCCCACAGCACTGTCATCCTGCCTGTCCCGCCCACAGCACTGTCATCCTGCCTGTCCCGCCCACAGCACTGTCATCCTGCCTGTCCCTCTGTCTCGCCCACAGTGGGGTCCTGAAGCCTCCCTGGGCATGGGGGAGCCACAGTTTTGCTGTTTGTCTTGTGCCCTGAGCATATGTTGGTGTTTCAGGTGGTGGAGGCGTTGTCTGCAGCTTTGGAGACAGCGGGGGGTGGTGCTGCAAGGGATGCCAGCCTCCCTGCAGCAGCAGCCTTCTTTATCAGGGACAAAGCCTTGATATCACCGAGATTGAAGGTGAGTGAGGCGTTGCCCGAGTGTCTCCTCTTTAGCATCGAGAGAAAGAGAGAATTTCTTTAGGCTGCTTACACAGCCTTTTATCTGTCTCAAAACAACACTCGCTTCCTGGAAACAATCACAACATCCTCCTCCACCCTCGGCGCCTCTCTCCCTGTCACTTCTCTCTCTTTTCCATCACAACAACAATCCCGACATAACATTTTGTATTATATCCCATGACCGTCTTCCCTCCACCCGGCGCCTCTCTCCCTGCAGGTCAAGGACCTCCGCAGGCTGACGCAGCACGCCAGGAACCTGCTGCAGAGAAGGCTGGTGTTTGCCGTCCACACAAAGAAAGGGCGGAGGCGCCAGGCTATAATCAGCCTTGAGAACGACTGCCTGTACCTCCATTGCCTGCGGGACCAGCCCCTGCCCCGCGGCGCCGTCACCCTGCAGGTGGGTCAGTCACTCATGTCGCTGCCCTTGTCCTTACCATCATATCGGTGGAGGGGCGGCTTGGTGGCGGGGAAGGCAGGCGTGGAGCCCTGGGTGGGATCACTGGCATACCAGAGAGGCAGACAGGCAGACAAGCATATAGACGTGTGTAGGCAAGCATTATAATAATGCATGAAAATAGGCAGATATATCTGGGAGGCGGTAACAGAGTGGTTAGTGTCTCCAAGCGGCGGTCTTGGTGACCCGAGTTCGATCTCCGATGAGAACCAAAATCCACTTCAAATCTTTCTGCACTGTCGAGTGGCCTAAGAACACCAACATGATGCTAATTAATTCCACCTTCGATTCCGAGTGCATCGGAGGACACGGGGATGGCATGAGCCCCCTATATTATTATGATAATAATAAGGAAATTATGATTATAAGGGTAATGACAGCAATAATAATAATAATAATAACAATGATGATAATTTTAATTAAAAAAATTTAATAATAACAGCAATAATTACTAAAATAACATCCAAATAATATCAGATGTCCGATATCAATAATATCAGATATCCGATATCAATAATATCATATATCCGATATCAATAATATCATATATCCGATATCAATAATATCATATATCCGATATCAATAATATCATATATCCGATATCAATAATATCAGATATCCGATATCAATAATATCATATATCCGATATCAATAATATCAGATATCCGATATCAATAATATCAGATATCCGATATCAATAATATCAGATATCCGATATTAATATCAGATATCCGATATTGACATTAATATTAATAACAATAATAATATTAATGATAGTATTTACAATCACGGGCGTCACTATAAAAACTGCCTCCAGGGCCGCCCCCCCCAGCCCGGAGCTCATCCCTACAGGCACTTTAGACTAGATGGACAAATAAGAGAAAAGACAAGCGGGAGGCAGGCATGCAGACACAAGCTGACAAGTTGCACACGGCATACAGACAAGCAGGGAGGCAGGAAGATAGAACAGGCAGGAAGTAGTAAGCTGGCAGGTTGCAACAGGGGGGGTAGCATTTAAGCGGAAGGGTTGCAGAAGGCGGGGTAGCAGGTAAGTGGCAGCTGCAACACAGGCAGGGACCCCGGGTACGCGGAGGCTGCAACACAGGCAGGGTAGCAGGTAGGAGACAGGCAGGCAAGTGGTAAAAGCAGAATATGGGAGCAAACAAAGAGGTGGCAGAAAGCATTGTGGGGTATTCAGGCAGGCAGAAGGAAGGCAGGCAAAACAATGTGGGCAATAAGAAGGTAGACGGACGGGCAGACAGACAGGCAAGAAGGCAGAGAAAGTAGATAGACAGGCAGACGTGCAGGTAGGCAGACACCGGAGTGACGGGTAAAAGCAGGTAGGCAGACGTCAGGCAGGCAGGGAGGCATGCAGGGCGGGGGCCCAGGCCGGGTTTGGGGGTGGCCCTTCCCCCGGTGCAGGGCGGGGCTGAGGACCTGGTGAGGGTGAGGCGACAGGGGACGCACGCCTGACCCCGGACCGTGATGACAGGCGCCATGAGGGGCTCGGGGCGGAACATTTCATACAATATAATTATCATTTAAATTGAGGTATCGGAAGGACATAAGGGAGCAAGCGAGAAGGACTGATCCCAAAACCATAGCATTAAGGCAATGAAACAATATATGAAATTAGTGTGTTGACAGTAATATTAATAAAAATAAAAAAATCAATAAAATATTACCCAATAAAAATAAAATGTTTCTTTTCATTATTTTTTTGTATTGTGTAGACCTCCTGACATGTGTAGAACGTGTGATGACTTCCCAGACACGGGCTGGGAATGGGACTTTTTCCGCAGTTTTCCTTGGGACTGGGCTTCAGGGAGCGACCCGTGTTCCCCGAGGAAAGCCCTGTAAAGGCCCAAAACTAGTCCAAAAGAAAGTACTCACTTCCCAGCCCGTGTCCCCCACCATCACACGTTTTTATTATTACGTATTTTTTAAATTATTATTTATTATTACATTATTATTATTATTGCTATTATTATTATATTATTTTATTATCAAAATTATTATTGCTTTTATTGCTTTTATTATTATCATTATTATTATTTCATTATTATTATTATTATTTTTTATTTTATTTTTTTTAAATTGTTATTATTAGCATTAGTAGGTAGTAGTAGTGTAAAATTAAATACTATATTAGCCCTCCGATGCACTCGCAATCAAAGGGTAAATTTGATGGGGGGGAATGGGGGGTGTTCTTAGGCCATCGACGGTGCGAAAGGTTTTGGTTTTTTCGGGAATGAACTCGGGTCACCGAAAACGCCAGTGGAGACCTAACCACTCTGCTCCCGCCTTCCCAATGATGATGTGATTATTATTATTGCTATTATTTTTTATTATTTTTTACATTACTATTTTAGCTTTAGTAGTAGTAGTAAATTAATACTATATTATTTTTTACAAAAAATTTTTAAAAATACAAGAAGCGAAAGAAAGTATTTGTTTGAAGTCACATAACTTCAAATAAATTTATAAAGAAAACACAAAAAACTGAGTTTATTCATATTTTTTAGCATAAAACAAAGGGTCAGCATTTTATTGCTAGATTGCCACACGTCCATGCCTTAAAAGACTAGCTGTATCCCCCACAGAGCACCCATTTTCGAAAACCCTTCACCCACCTTGGAGCGGGCCTCTCCGACTTTTTGCGCATTCTTCCCCGACCTCGGGAGGCCGTGCGGATTCTTTCCTCAAGCGGTGACAGGTCACGGGTTTAGTGGAAAAAAACCTTCTTTTGATAAAACCCCCAAAAAAAAAAGTCAAAAGGGTGTGGGGTCGGGGGAGCGCGGACCCATTCGGGGGGCCCCCTTTCGCCCAAACCATGGTCAAAGGGAAAAGAAGAGTTTTGTTTTTCCACAACTTCGGGCGGGGGTGCCTTGCTAATGTTTTTTAAAACAAGAGGAGCCCCCCCCCACTTTGCCGGGTTTAAAGTGAGGGTTTTCCCCTGAACATAAAGTTCCGACCGATGGGTCGGTCGAAGGGGTCCCTCGAATGGGCCCCGCGTCCCCCGACCTACCCTTTGGACTTTTTTCGTGGGGTTAACAAGCAAGGTGTATGCCACTAAGCCCCGTGACCTGTCACGCTTGGGGGAAAGAATCCGAGGCCTGCAGCGAGGTCGGGGAAGAGATCGCAAAGTCGGAGAGGCCTGCATCCGAAGGTGGCTGAAGGTTTTTCGAAAATGGGGGGTGCCCTGGGAGGTTACAGCTAGTCTTCAAGGGTTGGAAAAGTGATGGCAAGTATGAAAAAAACTGCAGTGATCCTTTTTTATGCTAAAAAAATGAATAAAACCCCGTTTTTGTGTTTTTTATAAAAATTTTTTAAAAGTGTATAGTGACTTTTGGGACCCCCTGATTTATTACATAAAAATGATTATATTTATAACTAATAATGATTTTATTTATATACTAAATTGATTTATTATAAATAATATGATTTAATTAAAAATAATAGAAAAATATAATATATACTAATAAGGGTTATTTTTTAACATAATAATGATTTTTTTTATATAAAAAATAAAGATTGATTTTATACATAAAAATGATTATATATAAAAACATAAAATGTATAATTTATAATATAATAAAATTTAAAAATAACAATAAAGAAATAATAATAATAATAATAAAAAATAAAACAATAGAAGAAAAAAATATTAATAATAATAAGAAAAAATATTTATGATGACCCAAAATATTAATTAATAAAAGAAATTTATTAAAAATAACAGAATAATTTAATAAAATAAATCATAAACAAAGATTATAATTATTAAAAAAAAAATAATAAACAAATAATTACTAAAAATAAACATCCAAATAATATCAGATCCGATATCAATAATATCAGAATCCGATATCAATAATATCATATATGTAAATAAATCAATATCGATATCAATAATATCAAAATCCGATATAATAAACAATACGATATCAATAATATCATATATTTCCCCTATCAATAAATCAGATATCCGATACAATAATATTATATCCGATTCAATAATATCAGTATCGATATCAAATACAATATCGATATCAATAATTCAGATACCCATTAAAAAATATCATATATCGAATCAATAAAATCAATATCCGATATCAATAATATCATATAGCATATCAATAATATCAAAATCCGATACAATAATATCGATATCCGATATCAATAATACAGATATCCCATATCAATAATATCAGATATCGATATAATAATTCTATATCCCTATTAAAAAATCAATATCCGATATAATAATATTATATCCGATATTAATAATACAAAATCCGTATTAATAATATAATATCCGATATTAAAAATATCAATATCCCCATTTAAAAAATATCAAAAATCCGTAAATAAAATCATATATCCCCATATCAAAAATACATATATCCGATATCAAAAAAATATCAAATGATTCAATAATATATAATCCGATATCATAATATCAATATCCATATCAATAATATCAGAACCAATAATAATATCCATATCGATATCAAAATATCAGATATCCAAACAAAATACAGTATCAATAATATCAATATCAGATATAATAAAATCAGATATCAAAAATAATAATATCAGATCCCATATAAAAATATCAGATCCGATACAATAAAATCGATACCGATATTAAAAATATCAAATCGAATAATAATACAGATATCAATTCAATAATATCAATATCCGATTTTAAAAATTAATATCCGATATAATAATATCAGATATCCGATTTAAATTTTTTAAAAAATCAGATATCCGATATTAATAAATCAGATATCCCGATTCAAAAATATCATATATCCGAATAATAATTATCAGATTCCGATATCAATAATATATATCCGATATTTAATAATATCAATATCCCCAATTAATAATATCAGATTCCGAAAAAAAAAATCCTAATAATATCAATATCCCATATTAATAATACAATATCCCATCAATAAAAATATCCAATTTAAAAAATCAAAACCATTCATATTTAATATAAATATCAATATGATTTTAATATCAGATATCCCCATATTAATTAAAATAATAACTAATAATATTAGATGTATTTAAATGGGATTTTTTATTTCCAAAATATTATTCTAAAATCAGATGGTTAAAATAACAAATATAAAATTTAAATCCAAAATGATATAAAAATAATATGATTTTAATAATATAATAATAATTACAAAATAAATTTTATATATTTAAATTAATATGAACAAAATAATATATTAATTTAATAATAAGTTCTATTATTAAATGATAAAATTTAAGATATAATAATGTACAATAATAATAATAATGGTATTAAAATTTTTATTTTAAGTAAAAAAAATAAAATAAATAATAACATATGAATAAAAATTTTACTAAAATAATATTAGACATGATAATAATATTAGGTAAAAAAAATATTTAAAAAAAATATAATAAAACCAAAAAATAAAATTTTAATAAATGGTAATCTTAAAAATTATTTTTTCAATAATTTTTATTATATTATTTATAAATAATAGTAAAAAATAAAATTCTAATATTAACGTAAAAAAAAAAAAGTGTTGTTAAAAATAAATGGTATATAATTATTAAAAATTAAAATAATAAAATAATATAGTTTTAAAATAATAAAATAATAAATAAAATAAAATAATAGTAATATAATATATAAAAAAATAATAATAAAAAAAAAATATTTTATAAAAAAAAAATCTTTATAAAAATTTTTTTTATAAAAATAGATATAATAAAGAACTTTATAAGGTTAATTAGTTGACAAATTGTTATAATTTTATTAAAAAAATTTTAATAATTATATTTATAAAAATCATATATATATATTTTTAATGGGGAAAAAAAATTAATGTAAAATAATAATAAAAAAATAGTAAAAATATAAGGTTTAAAAAAAAAATAAAAATAAAATTAATAATAATTAGGATAAAATAAAAATAATTAATAATAATATGATAATAAAAAAACAATAATAAAAAAATAATAATAATTGGATAATAATAATAAAATAATATAAATTTTAAAAAATAATAAAAAAAATAATTTAAAAATTAATAATAATATAAAAAAAATAAAATATAAAAAAATTTTAAAAAAATAATAAAAATGGTAATAATAAAATGATAATAAAAAATAATAAATGATATAATAATAATAATAAAAATGTAATAATAATAAAATGATAATAATAATGATAAAATATTAAAAATAAAATTAAAAAAGAAATAATAATAAATGATAATAATAATAATATTATAAAATATAATAAAATTATATGAAATAAATAATATAATAAAATAATGATAATAAAAATAATAATGATAATAATAATAAAAATATAATATTAATAAATAATATAATATAATAATAATAATAATGATAATAAAAATAATAATATAATAATAATAATAATAATAATAAGATAATATAATAATAATGATAATAATAAAATAATGTAATATAATAATTTAATATTTTAAAATAATTTTAAAAAATGATAAAAAATAATAATAATGTAATAATAAAAAAAATTAAATGGGGTAATATAAAATTTAAATTTAAAATTATTTTTATATTGAATTATAAAAAATTAAAAAATTATAATAATAATGTAAATAAAAGTTTATAAAAATATTTTTTTTATAAATTAAAAAAGAAAGAAAAAAAAAAATGATACTAATAGAAGGAAAACAAAAAGTTAATAATGATAAAGATAATAATTATTATAGTAAAAATAAGAAAACAATGATAGTGATAAAATAATTTTTTAATATTTTATTCTGACACTATTCAATCTGATATGAATGGAAATAATAGGTTTTGGTGGGTGTATCCCTGCCGTGTACACAGTAGCCTGGCGTGTGTGTGTGCCCTGCTGTACACAGTAGCCTGGCGTGTGGTGGATGCCCTGCCGTTTTACACAGATAGCCTGGCGTGTGGTGATGCCCTGCCGTGTCACAGATGCGGGTGGTGTGTATCCCTGCCGTGTACAAGTGGCCGGCGTGTGGTGTATGCCCTGCCCTGTACACAATGGGGTGGCGTTTTGTGTGTAGCCCGCCCTGTACCAGATACCTGGGTGTGTGTGTATGCCCTGCCGTGACACAGATACCGGCTGTGTGGTATCCCTGCCCTTACACAATGGGGGGGTGTGTGGTATGCCCTGCCCCTGTACACAGATGCCTGGGTGTGTGTTATGCCCTGCCCTGTACACAGAAACCTGGCGTGTGGTGTATGCCCTCCGTGTACACGAAGCCGGGCGGTGTGTGTATGCCCTGGGGTGTACAAGATGGGTGGGGTGTGTTTGGTATGCCCCGCCGTGTACCAGATGGGTGGCGTTGTGTGTATGCCCTGCCCCTGTACAAAGATAGCCGGCGGTGTGTGTAGCCCTCCGTGTACCCCAGATAGCCGGCGTGTGTGGTATGCCCTGCCCTTACACGATGCTGGGGGGTTGTATGCCCCCGCCGTGTACACAGATGCCCCGGCGTGTGTGTGTTGCCCTGCCGTTACCAGATAGCCCGGCGTGTGTGGTATGCCCTTTTCCGTGTACACAGATAGCCTGGGGGTGTGTGTGTATCCCTGCCGGTACACAGAGGCCCCTTTTGGTGGGTGTGTGTTGTATGCCCCTTTTCCCGGTACACAGATGCCTGGCGTGTTGGTTTTATGCCCCGCCGTGTACACAGATAGCCGGCGTGTGTGTGTATCCCTGCCCCTGACACAGATAGCCGGGGGGTTTGTGTGTTTTTATCCCCCGCCGTGTTTCACAGATAGCCTGGCGGGGGTTGTGTTTGGGGGTGATGTGGGGGGTTGCCCTGCGTGTACACAGAAGCTGGCGTTGTGTGGTGTTATCCCCGCCGTGTACACAGATACTGGCGTGTGTTTTTGGTATCCCTGCCGTGTACACCAGATGGGGTTTGGGTTGTGTGTGATCCCTGCCTGTAAAAAGATAGCCTTGGCGGTGTGTGTGTGTGTAACCCTGCCGTGTACACAGATAGGGGTTGGTGTGTGTGTTTCCCTGCCTTACACGAAGCCTGGCGGGTGGGGGGTTACGGGGCCCGCTGTCCAAAATGCGTTTGGGTGGCCCGGGCACGGCCGCGTGTGTTTGGGTTCCCGGTGACAAGAAAGCCGGGGTTTGGTGGAGGGGCAGGGACCCGAACCGCGTTGGTTTTATTGGGAGGGGCGGCCTGGGGGGGTTTAAAACTTTTTTTGGGCAAAACCCCCCCGGGCCCCCCATTTCCCCAAGGGGGTTTTCCCGGGGGGGGTTTTGGGGGGGGGGGGGGGGGGGGGCCCCCGTCCAGTTTTACACCCGGAGGGCCGAAAGGGGGGGGGTTCTTGGGGGGGTTTTGTACGTGGGCAGGCATGCCCCCCCCCAAGGGAACCCCGGTTTGGGGGGGTTTGGAAGGGGCGGGTGGGAGGGTGGAGGGGAAAAAGGGGGGCTTAAGGGCTAAAATGGGTGGGGGCCCCACCGGGAAATAAAGGGGTTTTTTTTTAAAGAAGGGGGTTTTGGGGGTTGGGACCTTTTGGGCCCCCCCTTAAGGGGGCCCAAAAGGGGTTTTTCCCAAGTGGGACAAATACAAGGTTTTAAAAAAAAAAGGGAAAGTTTACTGGGCCCTTTAAGTTTTTTTTTTTTTAAACCCCCCTTTTAGGTAATTTTAACCCACAAAACCCCGGGGAAGCTGAAACCCCCCCTAATTTAAAAAAGATTTGGACGGGTAAAAATGCTTTTAAAAACTCGAAAACAAAACCCCCTTTAAACACGGGTTGTTTTTAAAAATACTCCCACTCTGGGTTCACCAAATACTACTAAAATCCCCCCAGCCCACTTTTGCTTTCAAAAAATAACTAAAAAAATTAACCAAACAAAACAAACATGGTTAAAAAAAATTTAAATAAAATCCCCCCCCCGCCCCCCCCAAAAAACCCCCTACCGTCAAAAAAAGGGTTGGGTTACCGACCCCCGGAAACCCTTTTTCCCCGGGCCCCCCCCCCCTGTGGCAGGCAAAAAAAAAGGGCCCGGCCCGGGTTTTGGGGGGGGGGGACCTGCCAGGGTGCTCAGTTCCTCATCATCACCAAGGACGAGCCGAGGTTTAGGGGGGTTTGTGTCTTCGGCAAGGTGGTGGAGGCCTGGAGGCGGTGGGGGAGGCAGCTCGGCACCGCCCCATCACGGAAGTCACCGTGGTTGACTGTGGGGTCGTGCTTGACTGAAGGGTTGCGTGCGTGTGTACGTGCGTGTGTAGCGGCCCCCTTATAGCTTGAAGGTAACTTGAAGGGCCCACAAACCTGGCGATTACGCTGCCACCCCCACAATAAGTGGGATTTTTTTTTTAAAGATTTAGAGAAATTGAGTAACTGGGACTTAATAAATGACTCTTTAAACGGGGTTTCTGTATTTTATCACTGTGTTGATACCAGTAGTCACATCCCCACTCTAAGGTTTCCCCAAAAATCACTAAACAATAATAATACCGACACGACGCGATTCTTACTCGGGCTTAAAACAAAATCCCAATAATTCCTAACCACCATCACTAGGTAATGAACCAAATCTACACACACACTCGCGATGAATCATGGCCTTAGCTCTATATATACTATACTATATCTTTTACTATAGATACTGGTGTATCAGCGGGTCATCCACTTAGCTCAGCTCAGCACAGCTCAGCAACACACAACCACCTTTAGCACACACGTGGGTCCCTCAGGGTAAACCACCCACTCACTCAGCTCAGCTCACTCAGCTTCAGCTCAGCTAAAGCTCAGCTCAGCTCAGCTCAGCTCACTCAGCTCAGCTCAGCTCAGCTCCAAAAACCCGAATACACATAACCCAATGAATATAAAAGGGTCCAATACAAAAACTAATCAAGCCCTTACATCCTTATAAATACACCGCCACACATACCTTCAAAAAGGGTTGTACGACACGACTCTCCGCGCGTGTGTTGTCGCGACAAAGGCTGGCAGAGAGAGAGAGAGAAACCGTGTATTTTCCCTTATCTCGCCTCTTGCCGTGACGTCACTAGCGGACCGCGGGTATAAAATATTGCCGGAACCTATATATAACTGATTAAGAACTGAGGAGTGAAGGAAAATTGTGAGCATTAGATAGATAGATATTACTTTACTCTCACCACTCAATGTAAACTTTTTGTCAATCGTGAGTCACAGGATTAACCCATTTTCTCGCATTACACGTGCCTGAAGGGTGCGTGTGTGCGTGCGTGCATACCTGAAGGGTTGCGTGTGTGCGTGCGTACCTGAAGGTTGCGTGCGTGCCTGAAGGGTTGCGTGCGTGCGTACCTGAAGGATTGCGTGCGTGCGTACCTGAAGGATTGCGGCGTGCGTACCTGAAGGGTTGCGTACGTGCGTGCGTCTGCGCCACCTTCCCCAACGGGCGTTGTCATCATTCGAACTAGGGAAATTTTTTGAATATATCTTTGTCGTTAATAAAACTTGTTTGTTATATAAAAAAATTATAATTAATAAAAAAATTATAATATATATTTAAAAACAAAAGTTTAATCCTTATAATGTTGATCCGGGACTAAC
>JACEEZ010004644.1:5000-15795 GCA_016584305.1 Chionoecetes opilio | reverse complement strand
TAACAATTTAGTTATATTGTTAGAGATTTACATGCAATATTCAGGTTTTTTTTACTATAGTTTGATATCTAACTGGCGATGTGGTCGTGATACTTTAACATGTCGTATTATTGTGTGTTTGTTTACGGGTGTTCAGTTGCAGTTCAGGTGTTCCATGAGGTTGTGATTTTTTTCTTGAGATCTTGGTCTGTGCAACCCATGAATAAACCGGATCTAGAAGATTATATCAATATAGCGACCCTATGAATCGCATACCGTATCCGTCTGCTGACCATCACTCTTTTCTGACCTCCCAAGCTAAGCTGTCATTTCACTTCAAACCCTTTTAGGAAGTCAGTGAACCCCAACAGACACTAACAGCAGCCCTCGCACGATGCAGAGGCGTGGACATTACAGTATGTGCGTACTGCATTATGCCTTTCAAACGCGTACAATGGCGAGTAAACGCAAAATGTATGAGCCATTTCAAATACTTCGTCTGTGAAGTAGGTAATTACAGTGGATTTATATTCATGATGCTGTAAAATAAATGAGATATTACGTAATTTATCTGAAAACACAAATTGAGGTAATAAACAAGTAGATACACGTACAATATTAGAGCGTCCTTAACCTTTAAAGGGAAATGGTGCATATTAGGTTTTTTTCATAAGCTAAACATAAAAATATCTTGTCATATATTTTAACTATATGACTGAAATTTCTACAATAAGATAGGTGTTTTTTTATGTAGCAAATAGTAATGATACAGTTTCACGGTAAGGGATGTGAAGATGTTCCATGAATATTATTTTTTTAGTAGGCAATTGCGTATTAATAATATTAAACAAACCTGGGCCCTCATTTAATACAGCAGGGATGGAACAGGGTGGCAGGGGGGGGCAGAGAGTCAGAGACGCGTGGGCAACCATAAATATGGGAAACATGAGGAAGGAGGAAATAAGTGTGTGAGGGTGCTGTGGGGTAGCGTACGTAAATTGTGGGGAGGAAAGGTCAGAAAGGGAATGTTAGTTAATAGGAAACGCTATACAAGGTAGGTGAATAAGAAAAAAAATAGTAAAGGTCAGTAAGGAAATATAAGTGAGGCAAATATGAGTACGAGAGGTGAGTGAATAATTAAAGTGAATAAATGAGCAAATATATGAGTCATGAAAGGGAAATGATGAAATGTATGTATGAATAAATAAAAAGAAAAAAAGTTAATAAAGAAAAACTATTTAGGAAATATGAGTAAAGAAAGAGGTGAGTGACAATACATTGCTGCAGAGACGTTAAAACATAGTTTTGATGCATGACGCATGCGTCAAGCTAACCATCATCTTTATCATCAACATTGCAACTTTTTGAGGAGGTGGTTGCCGAGTGGTTAACGTCTTCAAATGGCTTAGAGTTCATAGTTTGATTCCCGCCATGAGCCAGAATTTTCTTGCAACCGTCGAGTGGCCGAAAAAAAAACCTACATACTGTCCATTAGCACTATCTTCAATGGCGAGTGCATTGATGGACACATGAGGGCGTCATAAGACTGTAATCATAGGCGCAACTATAATACAATTCATGCCTGCACCACCTCGGGCGAGGGCCAATCATCACAGCCTTCAAATATACCTCTAGGACTTACCATCCGAGGCCTGGAGGGGATACTGCCTACAGGCGCTATAGGCGAACGTTAAATAAATGAATAGGTAAATAGATAAATACTATAATGATACATTTTGATCCAATTTATTGTCATCATAATCATCACCGTTACTAATAAAATATATGCTAATTATAACTATTGTTAATACCATCGTTATCATCGTATTCATCAATGTAGTCACTGTCATTGTCATTACTGCCATCATCAACGTCTTCGTGTTCTCGAATCACTGCCCCACTACACCCTCAGACCCTACTGTGAAAAAGGTAAGGGCGTGGGCAGACTCAGGTTGTGAAGATCACGTATTGCTCTTCATCCACCTTATCCTTCCTTTTGCTTTCCCAGCTCTAATGTATTTTTTAAGATTTTTTATCGTATGTACTAATATAATATTTGTTTGTGTTTTTTTTTTTTTTTTTTTTTTTTTTATACTATAAACTCGTATACTGCTACTCCGCTGTCCTAGAAATTGAAGACTTTATTATCCTTCTTCACTTCTACCACCACCATTGTCTTTTTTGTCTCCTATTATTTCTTTGCATAATCACTGAATAATTGAAGTGGGAAGGCCCATAGCCCATCTTTTTTTTGTAGGGGTTTGGCGGGCGATGCAGAGACGGCGCCTGCCCGTCGAATCCCTCCTGGGATATAACTCCAGAGGGTTGTATGCGTGGGCTCCTTCTGAGCCTCTCAGATGATCATCGACTACTTCTCCTATCGGTGGAGCTCATTAGGCTGAGGGTTGCTATAGTGGGACTCTCTGAGACGAGGAGGCCCGGCAGTGGCGAGATTAGCAGTGGGGGTTACCCCTACTATTGGTCCGGCATGAGCAATGGTTACCCGTATCCGGAGAGTAGCTATAGGCATCTCCAGCAAACTGCAGCCGTCTATTGTTGATGTTACTCCGGTTGATGATCGTATAATGCTGGTGAGAATGAAACACACTTTACGTTTCATGTATCTTGTGGTCTAGTGTACGCTCCTACCGATGTGTGTGAACTGAAGACAAGGAGATGTTCTACGCCAAACTCAACTCTGTATTAGATTAGTGTCCTCCTGGGGGCACACCCATTGTCTTTGGCGACTTCAATGCTACTAATGGCACTGTGAGAGATGGCTATGACTTAGGTGTTGGTCCCCATGGCTCCAGTACCAAAGAACATTAACAGTTCTCTCCTTCTGAATTTCGCGAGGTTCAAAAGGTTGATAATTGCAAGACCTTGGTATCAGACAGAGACCAGAGCTGCACTCTGGATATGGTATAGTAATGCCGGAGGGGTAGCTAAAGAGATTGACCACATCCTCGTTTGTACTCGTTAGAGTTAGTACTCCCGAACTGCAGGGTTTACCGGAGTGCTGAGTTCCTTGCAACTGATCACAGACTTGTTGTTGCTACACTTAAGCTTCATGCAAGTCCAGAAGAATCCAAGAGGAAACCATACTGTATTTCAATTTGAGAAGCTGAAGGACTTGACATGTACCCAAGAGTATGCAGTAGCACGCACAGATCGGTTTAATGTGCTCCTTTTCCTCAACCCTGTAAAACAGTGACTTTCAAACATGAAACTTTCCAGGCTGCCAAGGAGTGTAATGGGGAGGACCCAAGGTCAAGGCTTGATTTTGTCTCGACATAGACGCTAGAAATTATCGAGGAGAGTCGCGCTACCAGGCTTACGGTAGCTAACAGGCTTACCAGGTAGGTTACAGGGCTCTGTCACACAGGACTATAACTGTCCTGGGTAAAGACAAGGAGAGCATGACAGAAGTCTCGCTGAGGAAGTCCAGGAGCATTTGAAACGCTAATGACCTCCGACTCATCTACCGATCACTTAAGAAGCTCCGTTCCATGCATCCATCTCGGGCGAGTGCTATCCGAGCAGCAGATTGGCGCATCGTGTCGGACATGGATGGGCAGATGGCTCTATGGGCTGAGTGTCTTGGTCAGTTGTTCACGGTGGACCCTCCAATTGGCAGCTCGACACCACTGGATTACGGGCAGTGGATGCGGACCCTCCCATTGACGAAACCGCACCCTTTTTTGACGAAGTAAGAGAGGCTGTAGCAAAGGTGAGGGGTGGGAAAGGCAGCTGGTGTTTGTAAAATCAGTGCAGAGCTGCTCATTTCTGGGGTTGAGGCCAAAATCCGCGGGTCACATGCTGCCTGACTGCCGTGTGGCAATCAGGTACCATTCCTCCTGACTGGAAAAGTGAGCTGGTCTTCCCTATCTGGAAAAGGGAAGGAGACCGTAGGTTTGAAACAATTACCGCGATACTACACTGCTAAGCGTGCCAGGCAAGGTGCTTGCCCATCTATTGGTGAAACTGTCCGCAGTCATTTGCTGAAACACCAGATTCTTCAACAGTCTGGGTTCACGCCTGGTAAGTCAACAGCGGACTGTATCCTAGCGCTTCGTGTACTGGTGGAACGCCGTCGTGAGTTACGACAGGGGATGCTTGCAGCCTATGTTGATCTCAAGAAGGCGTTTGACTCAGTGCATCGTGAGTCACTCTGGGATCTTCTGCGACTTCGCGGGATTCCTGCAAGGAATATTGATCGGTGACTAGCCATGCAATCTGGGACTGAGAGTGCTGTGAGGTTTGGGGAGGTGAATCCAGTGTTTTTCTTGTGAATACAGTGGTAAAGCAGTGGTGCATCCTTGCCCCATTACTTTTCAACACTTGTATGGACTGTGTATTGGGCAAAGCTGTAGATCTAAGTTATTGTAGTTTGGAGCATCACTCAGCAATACCAAGATCACTGATCTTGTTTTTGCCGATGATGCAGTAATTTTTGTTGAGTCGCTTGAGTTCCTGGTGATGGGTCTCGAGGCGCTGCACGAGGAGGCAAAGCTTTTGGAACTTGAGGCAATTTGGCTCAAGACCAAGGTCCACGTGTTTTGGAGGCTTTCTAGATGAAACTACTTACTAGTAGAGTCTGGTCATGCGTCCGGCGAGGACATTGAAATCTTGAAAATTTTTACATACCTTGGTTGCGCAATCAAGAATGACGGCGGTCACGTCAAGAGGTTTTACGGCGGATTGGCATAGCCCACGGTGTTATGGACTCGCTCAGCACGAGTATCTGTCGTTGTCGGTATATATCGGCGCTCACAAGGCTCGTAGCTGGGACAAGTTTGAGGTTTCCTGTTGAGAGTTGATTGGTATGGGAAGAGAGCCTACATGTGTACTAGTACGTGGTGACCCCCGGGGAGTGGCGTCGTAGGGTGGGCGAGTCGACGCGCCCCCGGCGTACGCCCTCAATGAAAGATTGATTTATAATCACTGAGACTTGAGGAGGATATTCGAGGGGTCTTGGTTGACAATAAAGTGTTTTGAGTTTTGAAATGCATATCGTGTAATATTAAAGCAGCGATTATGACTTTTCCTTCCATTCCTATCTTTCTTTTCCTTCTCTTCCTCCTTCTGCTCCTACTATTCCTCCATCCAGGTTTCAAGTACCTCAATCACAAGGTATTATTCCCGTCTTATCAAATTATATATACTTTTTTATGGTATTTCATTATGTTTGTTTCTAAGATATTTGATATATTTTTCCAAAGCTATTTTACCTAAATTTTTTTTTTTTTTTTTTTTTTTTACTTTTTGTGGTAATATTTACATCTGGCATGTTGACCATCATGATATGCGTCAGGCCCGAGTGGTAAAGGCAAATATAATATAATGTCACTATAATATATGCCCAGGGCTTATACAGAAAGCACCTATTACCCAAGCACTAAATATTTTAAAAACCGGTTACAGGTATATCACTCGTTCACCGTTACGTATAAGTTGCGACGTAATATTATGTATGTGTTATATTTCGGGTGTTTAGTCACGCACTATACCCCTGTGCACACATCCATCCCATTAATATCAATTTGCAGGAATTGTAGGTACGGTCAACAATAATATACGACGAGTATAACAATCCTCATGCTCTTTTGTATAGGAGTAATAAGGCCATCACGTGGGCCGGGTGAGAGACGTGATTCACCCGCCTTTCAATGTAAAGGATCTCCTGTGGACTGCCGCAGCAGCTCTCATCTTGGGTGTGGCTGGATATTTTGTTGATTTAGCATCTCTTCCGAGATGTCACTTATATTTCATACCTCTCTGTGCTTTATGACTATATAAGGGATAGGAGTACTCTATTTTCAAGAAATTAATAAAATATTATTTACTGATAGGTACATATGAATAGCATGTTTGAAGACTATATACATTATATATTGCAAGTTTTGAGTTTGAATAGATAACTACATAAGCACGGACTTTCCATCACGTATACACGTGATCCTTGTTCAATGCACATACACACAAACACGTACGTATTAATGCCAAGGAATTATTAACAATCAGTGTCCTAAAACTCGCTCCTCCTCATTGGGCTGTCTGTTCTCCATTTGCTCTGCGAGCTAATTACCCTTAGTTGTCGCCTTAAAAGGTCTTCCGGAATGTTATTGACTGTTTGGGGAAATTTAATGAACTTTATTTTTATTCCTATTCCTATTTCTGTTTCACTTACTTGCGATACAATGAGATTATGTTTTCTTAAGTGTTAAATACAGTGTCTAGATGCTCTCTATTGGAGGTGAAACGAAATATTTTGGCCAACTGGCCACTAGCTAGCTGGCTTACTAGCGGTAAGCAAAACCAAAATCAAATTTCTATTTTGACCCTGTAGATATTTTCACACTAGGACGTATCCTTTACCGACATAGTCAAAAAATGTGCAGATTCAGGAAGCGTGCTTAGAAAATTAATGTGATCATAACTAGCCGAGCAATGAGGAGTTGAAGCCAAATAAGTGGGAGAAAATGTTTATGCACTGTTTTACATAACCCTTGTTTCGTATACCTGTACTTACATTACAGCTATAAATGTATACTAATGCGATGCAAAAATTTTCTCAAGAAACCGATAGTGGTATCAGTTTTTCTTAATATCCAATGGTATTGTCAGCAAATCGGGTAGGAGTGAGGTGTATGAAGTTGCTGATTTTCGATCAAGTCTCACATTCCAGTCTTTAACTTCAGCTGTTCGAATGCATATGAAGGACTATATACAGCTGTGACGGTTATATTATCCTTAATTACACACCGCAACCTCCTTTATTTGATCCAAACTTTTATGATAAGATATTAAAATAAGAAAGTGTAATTGATTTTGTCGAAAGTACACTGTTGTCATTCTTTTATTGAAACAGAAAGCATCGCCACGTCAGCCGAACATTGACGCTACTTCACTGACGTACTTCTCTTGCTCCAGCAAGAAATCGGGCACGTATCTTCTCAGAATGATTAAACAAACAGCAAGCGAAATTTGAGCATGTTCATTTTTTCTCTTGCAAGAGAAAACTCTCTTGCTCCCCCGCAGAATACGCCTTAGGCCATCCCCCGTGCGCGGTTGGTTGATAAGTGAAGCCAGTATTAGAAGTATCTTGGGTGCCATCAGCAGCCATACTAGCTCAGGTAAGGTGGGCGTGCCGGGTATTCCCTCCCTCGCTGAGCTCGTCTGACCAAGGCGATGTCTTCAGAAGATTTGTGTATGCGTGTGGCTGTGTGTATGTCAGTATATGTACATGTAGTCCTTGAGCCAACCGGCCATATTTTGAAGTGAATGCTCCGGCGGGGGGAGTAATTCTCATTATGATTTTCCATTAGGGCAATATCTCAGGTATCAGAAAATGCATGATGGACATCTGAGAACGGTAGCTTAGTGCCCGGATGGACGCCATCTTTGAAACCACCCAGCGCGAAAATGCCCATTTGGTGGGGTACATTGTTGCACGTGTATCTGGACTTCTATACTAGCTATCGATGTGCGGTTGACAACTAAATATACGTCCAATGTGTACCGTCTAAATAAAAAATAATATGAAGCATTTTGTTATAGATTAATTATTATAAAAATCAATTATCGAAAAAAAATCATATATTTTTCAATATTTTATTATTAGACTTGTACTTTTTTTAGTGAAACAACACTGGTATGATTTTCCAAATTATGCATTGTGCTACACCGTTTATCTGTCTATAAAAATAACTCAAAAACTAAAACATATCATCCACCACGAGTGTACACAAAAAATATATGAAAAGGCATGCACTTTCCACAAACCGAAACTATGTCAGTTGGAATTTCCCGCCGATAATCAACCCACAGAACCCAGTGCGGAAAGTGACGTCAGTCTATTCTATATCTATATTCTATATTCTATATCTCAGTCTGAGATTTGTTGCGGTGACCTGATTAATTTCTGAGGGGGGGGGGGGGGTGGCTTAAGAACTAAAAGTGAATATGTTAGATGGCGCCACATACAACTCTATTATAGAGTTGTATTGTGGCGCCATCTAACATGTTCACTGACTTGGATGAGTATGTCTATGTAAGCGTCACAGCTATCTGTGATCTACTGGAAAATGACTGGACCAATCCATTCGCCGATGATCCGTCATGTCTTCTCAGTATATCTACCGGAGTGGCTGCGAGGGAGGACGTTTCTAATGACCTACTCAACGCCCTGCAAAAGGGGGAAGCGGCGTATCAAAGCTTCCAGAAACGTCTTAAAGAGGGAACAGGCTTTTATGACACAGTGAAGAGCTAAACTTGAAGACCTTGGTAAGATCAAGCAGAAAGTGTGAAGGCCACAAACAAGGAGATCGTCCTGAGAGCTGACAGACAACTGTTTGCCACCATGATACTCATCGCCAAGACAAGGAACCTCGACATGCAACTTGTCCTTTGTCACCCACTAGGGCCGTTACCATGGTCTTTGGCAAACGTTGATGGGTCAATGAAAAAAACAACAAAGTTGCACTTGCGAAACACATGGAAGGTCTTGTGGAACCAGCCGATAACGTTGACAAGCGAAGTGCAACATAATTGATGCGATGGCTCTCATACAAAAGATGCATGGCGAGAACGACACGTTCGAAGAACTATCTGACCGCATCCTTGCTGCAGCGCTTCACGCTGGTCAAGGCAGTGAGCGCATCGATGTTGTCTTTGACACATACACAGAAGAATCCATCAAAGCAGCTGAGCGTGTGAACCGCGGTTCAAATGAAGCATCAGTCTCAGAGCGAGATCAGACCCGCACACAAAATCATGAACTGGCGGCGTCTCCTTGCTTGCAGCCAGACAAAGGAGAAACTGGTTGTGTTTCTGGCGGAGTCGTGGAAACATGAAACAAATCGCGAACAAGCTAGGCAACAGAACACTGTATGTCACCTGTGGTGAAAAATGTCTGGTACTGACCCGCGATAGGTGGAAGTTGGTGCAAGCACTCGAATGTAGCCACGAGGAAGCAGACACGCGTATGTTTCTCCACGCAAAGCACGCCGCTACTCACTACAAGACGATCATCTTAGTGGCAGATGACACCGACGTTCTGATCATCAGTCTTCATCTCAGCAGAACCATCGATAGTCAGCTCTTCATCAGACGAGGAACAAGGTTCGAGTCAGAATTGATTGACGTTGGAAAGTTGGCTGCGGTATTGGGGTCTGGAGTTTTGCAGTGCATTGCCAGGGCTTCATGCATGGAGCGGGTGTGACACTGTTAGTGCTCTGGCTAGCCAGGAAAGATAAAGGCTTTGAAGCTTGTGCAAGCGAATGATCTGTATCTTCAAGCATTCACAGATCTGGGATTCTTCGTGGAATGTACCAACAGACGTCTTCAATAGCATTCAGGCCTTCACGTGTCAGCTGTACGCCAGGAACACGAAGATCGTCGGTGCTAATTCACTCCGTTATCACATGTTCTGTGCAAAGAAGGGCCAGATCGAATCTGGACAATTGCCGCCTTGTGAAGACTCCTTGATGCAGCATACGCTTAGGGCCAACTATCAGCGGCTATCTGCGACGCAGCCTTGAAACCTGCCAGACGTCCCAGCACCATCAGCAGGACATGCTGGGAACTCGATGATGGCGGTTCGCTCAAAATCCGATGGATGGCGGGTCTACCAGCTCCAGATGTCGTCTTGAATCTCATCTCATGCACATGCAGAAGGACGTGTCGACCGTCAGATTGCTCCTGCATTACTGAATGGGTTGAAGTGCACTGTTGTGTGTAAGCTGCAGGGATGCTCCAACATGGTGCAGGGGTGATGCTATCGTGGCTCAGGATGCCAATGACTCTGATGGCGACTCTGATGATTAACTTGTGTGCACTGTATATTGTATAGCATATGTTGTTCTCTATTATAATGCAGGCAAATTGCCTGAAAATCTTTATAGACGATAAACGGTTTAGCAAAATGTATAATTTGGAAGATCATACCGGTGTTATTTGACTAAAACATGACATGTTCAATGATACCTCCGCTTGCTTATTAGGAATATACATCGTATGGTGTTAAAATCAGCTCCATACGTCTTTCCAAACTCTAGTAATGAATAATTAATATAATTGGCGGCCATTTTGAAATCCAAGATGGCCACCAAAGTGCAGATTTCCTATGTAACAATTTCCGCCTGCTTATTAGATATCGTATGGTGTTAAAATCCTCTCCGTACGACATTCCTAACTTGCGTTATCGTCAGAATAGATTAATGCCAGCGGCGGCCTAAGTCATTTTATGCCTCTTTACATATATTTGTTGTAAACTCGTGGTGGATGATATGTTGTACTTGTTGAGTTATTTTTATAGACAGATAAACGGTGTAGCAAAATGCATAATTTGGAAAATCATACCAGTGTTGTTTCACTAAAAAAAGTACAAGTCTAATAATAAAATATTGAAAAATATATGATTTTTTTTCGATAATTGATTTTTATAATAATTAATCTATAACAAAATGCTTCATATTATTTTTTATTTAGACGGTACACATTGGACGTATATTTAGTCGTCAACCGCACATCGATAGCTAGTATAGAAGACCAGATACACGTGCAACAATGTACCCCACCAAATGGGCATTTTCGAGCTGAGTGGTTTCAAAGATGGCGTCCATCCGGGCACTAAGCTACCGTTCTCAGATGTCCATCACACCTTTTCTGACACTTGAGACATTGGTCTAATGGAAAATCATAATGAGAATTACTCCCCCCGCCGGAGCATTACTTTTGGTCTGGCTCAAGGACTAATGTGGCTGTGTTTGTGTTGTTGATCTGTGGGACTGTTTATAGGTACTGTACATATTGT